>VZSU01000609.1:37068-57061 GCA_013398715.1 Nesospiza acunhae | reverse complement strand
CAGGCTCCGCGCCCGCCGCAGCGCCCGCCGCGCGCCCTCGAAATCCCCCAGGGACAGCAGCACCTGCAGGGGAAACACCAGGAAAAATCCCCAAAAAAATTCATGAAAAAGTCCCAAAAAAATCCCCCAAAAATTCCTGAAAAAGTCCCAAAAAAATCCCCCCCAAAAAATATTAAAAATTTTTTTAAAAAATCCCAAAATTCCAGGGATAAAGCAACGAAAAGGTGAAAAACGTCAGGAAAATTTCGAAAAGTTCCCCAAAAATCTGCACCAAAAAAAAAAAAAATCCCCCAAAAATTTTTTAAAAAGACAAAAAAGTTCGCAAAAAAAGAGAAAAAAAGCACTAAAAAATGAAAAAAAAAAAAATACCCCCCAAAAATCTCAAATATTTCCATGAATTCTTAAAATGCCAGAAATATCTAAGCAGGTTAAAAATAGAAAAAAAGCCCAGAAAAAAACCCCAAAAAAATAAAAAAAATTCCCAAAAAATCCCTCAGAAATTATAAATAATTCCCAAAAATTTCCATGAATTCTTAAAATTCCAGAAATAGCTAAACAGCCAAAAAACAGCAGGAAAATATTTTAAAAAAATACAAAAAAGAGCAAAAAAACCCAGAAAAAAATTGAAAAAACCCCACCAAAAAAAATTCCCAAAAAATCCTCAGAAATTCCAAAAAATTCCCCAAAATTTCCATAAATTCCGAAAATTTCAGAGATATCTAAACACTCAAAACACACCAGGAAAATGTTTTAAAAACCTGCAAAAATAGAAAAAAAAAAGAAAAAGAAAAAATGGAAAAAAACCCAAAAAATAAAAAAAAAATCCCTCAAAAATTCCAAAAAATTCCTCCCAAATTCCCATAAATTCCCAAAATTCCAGACATGTCTAACCAGTCAAAAAACACCGGGAAATCACCTAAAAATTCCCAAAAAAATCCCAAAAAAAATTCCAAAAAAAACCAAAAAAATTCCCAATAAATCAAAAAAATTCCAAAAAAATTCCCAAAAAATTACCAAAAAATCCCCAAAAAATTCCATAATTCTAGAAATATCTAAACAGTCAAAACCAATGGGGAAATTACCAAAAAAGACCCAAAGAAATCTCAAAAAATTGCAAAAAAACCCCCAAAAATCCAAAAAAAATCCCAAAAAAATCCCAAAAAATTCTAGAAGAATCCCGAAAAATTCCAGAAAAAAATTCCCAAAAAATTCCTCCAAAATTTCCATAAATTCCCAAAATTTCAGACATGTCTAACCAGTCAAAAACCACCGGGAAATGACCTAAAAAATTCCCAAAAAAAGCCAAAAAATCGCAAAAAAAATCCTAAAAAACCACAAAAAATTCCCAATAAATCACCGAAAAACTCGCAAAAAATCCCCCAAAAAATTCCTTAATTCTTGAAATATCTAAACAGTCAAAAACAATGGGGAAATTACCAAAAAAGACCCAAAGAAATCTCAAAAAATTGCAAAAAAACCCCAAAAATTCCCAAAAAATTCCCAAAAAATTCTAGAAAAATCCCAAAAAATTCCAGAAAAAAACCCCAAAAATTAAAAAAAAAAAATCCTTAATTCTAGAAATACCTAAACAGTCAAAAACAATGGGGAAATTACCTAAAAAGACCAAAAAAATCCCAAAATTCGCAAAAAAAAAAAAAATCCAAAAAAAACCCACAAAAAATTCCCAATAAATCAAAAAAATTCCCAAAAAATTCCCGAAAAAGATTCCCAAAAAATTCCTCTAAAATTCCCATAAATTCCCAAAATTCCAGACGTGTCTAACCAGTCAAAAACCACCAGGAAATGACTTTGAAAAACCCAAAAAATCGCCAAAAAATCCAAAAAAATCCAAAAAAATCCACAAAAAATTCCCAATAAATCAAAAAAATTCCCAAAAAATGACCAAAAAATTCCCAAAAAATCCCCCAAAATTTCCAAAATTCTAGAAATATCTAAACAGTCAAAAAACAATGCGGAAATTACCGAAAAAGACCCAAAGAAATCTCAAAAAATCGCAAAAAATAAAAACAAAAAATCCAAAAAAAACCCACAAAAAATTCCCAATAAATCAAAAAAATTCCCCAAAAATTCCTGAAAAAAATTCCCAAAAAATTCCTCTAAAATTCCCATAAATTCCCAAAATTCCAGACATGTCTAACCAGTCAAAAACCACCGGGAAATCACCTGAAAATTCCCAAAAAATCGCAAAAAAAACCCCTAAAAAATCCCAAAAACCCCACAAAAAATCCCGAAAAATGCCCAAAAAATCCCCAAAAAAATCCCAAAAAATTCCCAAAAAATCCCCGAAGTTTCTGGAATTTCCCTGAGTGTTGCTCACGTGTCCCAGGTGTGCCTGAGCGTCGCCGCGCAGCCGGGGCTCTCCGAGCCTGCGGGCGCAGTCGTCGGCGCGGCCGAGGCTCCGCAGGGCCCCCGCGAGGTCCCCGGAGCGCTGCAGGAGCAGCCCCAGGTTCAGGTGGGCGCGGAACTGATCCTCCAGGGACTGCGAGGCGCTGGGGGGAAAAAAAACAACGGGAAAAAAATTCCTGGAATTCTGATCCCAAATGCCTGAAAAGCAAAGGGCCCGAAATTCCAATCCTGAAGACCCAAAATCCTCTCAAAAATTCCCAAAAAATTCCCAAAATCCAACCCCTAAAGTCTCAAAATTCCCTCAAAAATTCCAAAAAATTCCGAAATTCCCAAATCCCAAATTCCCAAAATTCAAATCCCAATTTCCAAAATCCCAAAATTCCCAAATTCCCAATAATCAATCCCAGATTCCCAAAATTCCCAAATCCCAAATTCCCAATCCCAAAGTTCGCAAAAATTCCCAAAATCCAATCCCAAAACTCCCAAAATTATCACAAAAATTCCCAAAAATCCCAAAAATTCAATCCCAGAACCCCAAAATTCCCAAATCCCAAAATTCCCAAAATCCAATCCCAGATTCCCAAAATTCCCAAATCCCAAATTCCCAAAATCCAATCCCAAAACTCCCAAAATTATCCCCAAAATTCCCAAAACACCCAAAAATTCAATCCCAGAACCCCAAAATTCCCAAATCCCAAAATTCCCAAAATCCAATCCCAGATTCCCAAAATTCCCAAATCCCAAATTCCCAAAATCCAATCCCAAAACTCCCAAAATTATCACAAAAAAATCTCAAAATTCCCCAAATTCCCACCCCAGATCCTCCAGGGACTGCGAGGCGCTGGGGGGAAAAAAATTCCTGGAATTCTGATCCCAAATGCCTGAAAAGCAAAGGGCCCGAAATTCCAATCCCTAAGTCCCAAAATCCAAGCCTAAAGTCCCAAAATCCTCCCAAAAGTTCCCAAAAATTCCCAAAATCCAATCTCAGAGTCCAAAAAAATCCAATCCCAGGTTCCCAAAATTCCCAAATTCCAAATTCCCAAATCCCAAAGTTCCCAAAAATTCCCAAAATCCAATCCCAAAACTCCCAAAATTATCCCAAAAATTCCCCAAAATTCCCAAAATCAAATTCCAAAACTCCCAAAATTCTCTCAAAAATTCCCAAAAATTCCCAAAATTCCCACCCCAGATCCTCCAGGGACTGGGAGGCGCTGGGGGATAAAAATGGAAAAAAATTCCTGGAATTCTGATCCCAAATGCCTGAAAATCAAAGGTCCCGAAATTCCAATCCTGAAGTCCCAAAATCCTCTCAAAAATTCCCAAAAATTCCATCCCAAATTTCCCTCTCAAAAATCCCAAAAACTCCTCAACAAAATCCCCAAATTCCCTCCCAAAATTCCCTCCCAAATCCCCAAAATCACTCCCAAAATTCTCTCCCAAATCCACTCCCAAAATTCTCTCCCAAATCCCCAAAATTCCCTCCCCAGAATTCCCAACGTTCCAGCCCCAAATTCCCCCCAAAAAATCCCAAAAATCCTCTCCAAAATTCCAAATATCCCCCACAAAACCCCCCAAAAATCCCCTCCCAAAGTCCAAAACTCCCCAAATTTCACTCCCAGCATTCCCAAATTTCCCGAAATTCCCGGCTTTCCTCTCACTCTGCCCACTGGAGGCAGCCCCAAAAGTCCCAGAATTCAACCCCAACATTCCCAAATTCCTTCCCAAAATTCCCTCCCAAATCCCCAAAATTCAAACCCCAGAATTCCCAACGTTCCAGCCCCAAATTCCCCCCAAAAAATCCCAAAAATCCTCTCCAAAATTCCAAATATCCCCCACAAAACCCCCCAAAAATCCCCTCCCAAAGTCCAAAACTCCCCAAATTTCACTCCCAGCATTCCCAAAATTCCCGGAGTTTCTCTCACTCTGCCCACTGGAGGCTGCCCCAAAAGTCCCAGAATTCAACCCCAAAATTCCCAAATTTCCGACCCAAATTTCCCTTCCGAAACTCCCAAAAAATCCTCTACAAAATCCCCAAATCCCCTCCCAAAATTCCCTCCCAAATCCCCAAATTCCCTCCAAAACTCCAAAAATTCAAACCCCAGAATTCCCAACGTTCCAGCCCCAAATTCCCCCCGAAAAATCCCAAAAATCCTCTCCAAAATTCCAAATATCCCGCGCAAAACCCCCCAAAAATCCCCTCCCCAAGTCCAAAACTCCCCAAATTTCGCTCCCAGAGTTCCCGAATTTCCCGAAATTTCCCGGAATTCCTCTCACTCTGCCCACTGGAGGCTGCCCCAAAAGTCCCAGAACTGAACCCCAAAACTCCCAAATTTCTGTCCAAAATCTCCTTCCAAAAACTCCCCCAAAATCCTCTAAAAACTCCCCAAATTCCCTCCCAAACTTTACCTCCCTAATTCCCAAATTCCCAAAATTCAAACCCCAGAATTCCCAACGTTCCAGCCCCAAATTCCCCTCAAAAATCCTCTCCAAAATTCCAAATATCCCGCACAAAACCCCACAAAAACCCCCTCCCGAAGTCCAAAACTCCCCAAATTTCGCTCCCAGAGTTCCCGAAATTTCCCGAAATTTCCCGAATTTCCCGGAATTGCCGGAATTCCGGGCTTTGCTCTCACTCTGCCCACTGGAGGCTGTCGCGCAGCAGCCGGGCGCACTCCCGGCCGTTCCCCAGCGATTCCTGCACCAGCCCCAGGTTGAGGCAGAGGCGGCTCCGCATCTGAGCCAGCTCCGGGAGCGGCACCGCGCCTGCGGAAAGAGCGACGGGAAATCGGGAATGTTGGGAATTCCGGGATCTGGGATCGGGGATTTGGGATGTGGGATCGGAATTTGGGGATTTGGGATGGAAATTTGGGGATTTAGGATTGAAATTTTGGGATTTGAGACTGGGATTTGGGATTGGAATTTGGGGTTTTGGGATTGAAATTTGGGGATTTGAGAAAAAATTTTGGGGATTTGACATTGGGATTTGGGATCGAAAATTGGGGAGTTGGGAAAAAAAAAATTGGGGATTTGGGAAAAGAAATTGGGGATTTCTGATTGAAATTTGGAATGGAAATTTGGGGATTTGGGATCAGATTTTTGGGGATTTGGGATTGGAATTTGGGATTGAAATTTTGGGATTTGGGATCGAAATTTGGGGATTTGAGAAAAAAATTCAGGATTTGGGATTGGAATTTGGGATCGAAATTTGGGGATTTGGGAAAAAAATTTGGGGATTTGGGATTGGAATTGGTGATTTGGGATTGGAATTTGGGATTGAAATTTCGGGATTAGGGGTGAAAATTGGGGGATTTGGGATCTAAATGTGGGGATTTGGGATTGGGATTTGGGACTGGAATTTGGGATCGAAATTTGGGGATTTGGGATTGGAATTTGGGATCAAAATTTGGGGATTTGAGAAAAAAATTTGGGGATTTGGGGATTTGGGAAAAGAAATTGGGGATTTGGGACACAAATTTGGGGATTTGAGATCAGAAGTTGGGGATCTGGAAAAAAAAATGGGGATTTGGGGAAAAAAATTTTGGTGATTTGGGATAGAAATTTGGGATCGAAAATTGGGGATTTGGGATCGAAAATTGGGGATTTGGGATTGGGATTTGGGATGGAAATTTGGGCATTTGCAATTCTGGGATTCTGGGATTCGGGGTCGGGAACGTCAGGCAGAGGCGGCTCCGCATCTGAGCCAGCTCCGGGAGCGGCGCCGCGCCTGCGGAAAGAGCGACGGGATAAAATGGGGAAAATCGGGAATTCCGGGAATTCCGGGATCTGGGATTTGGGATCGAAATTTGAGGGGTTGGGAAAAAAATTGGGGGATTTGGGATCGAAATTGGGGGATTTGGGATTGAAATTTGGGAATTTGGGATTGAAATTTGGGATTCAAACTCAGGGATTTGGGATGGGGATTGGGGATCAAAATTTGGGGATTTGGGATGAAACTTTGGGGATTTGGGATCGGAATTTGGGATCGAAATTTGGGGATTTGGGATGGGGATTTGGGATCGAAATTTGGGGATTTGGGATGGGGATTTGGGATCGAAATTTGGGGATTTGGGATGGGGATTTGGGATCGAAATTTGGGGATTTGGGATGGGGATTTGGGATCGAAATTTGGGGATTTGGGATGGGGATTTGGGATCGAAATTTGGGGATTTGGGATGGGGATTTGGGATCGAAATTTGGGGATTTGGGATGGGGATTTGGGATCGAAATTTGGGGATTTGGGATGAAAATTTGGGGATTTGGGATTGGAATTTGGGACAGAAATTTGGGGATTTGGGATCGGAAGTTGGGGATCTGGAAAAAAAAATGGGGATTTGGGGAAAAAATTTTTGGTGATTTGGGATTGAAATTTGGGATTGAAATTTGGGGATTTGGGATTAAAATTTTGGGATTTGAGACTGGAATTTGGGATTGGAATCTGGGGGTTTGGGATTGGAATTTGGGATGGAAATTTGGGGATTTGAGAAAAAATTTCAGGGATTTGACATTGGGATTTGGGATCGAAAATTGGGGAGTTGGGAAAAAAAATTGGGGATTTGGGAAAAGAAATTGGGGATTTGGGATTGAAATGTGGGGATTTGGGATTGGGATTTGGGATGGAAATTTGGGGATTTGGGATTGAATTTTGGGGATTTGGAATCAAAATTTGGGGATTTGGGATTGAAATTTGGGAAAAAAATTTGGGGTTTTGGGATTGGAATTTGGGGTTTTGGGATTGGAATTTGGGATTCAAATTCAGTGATTTGAGATGGGGATTGGGAAAAAAATTTGGGGATTTGGGATTGGAATTTGGGGATTTGGGATTGGAATTTGGGATTCAAATTCAGGGATTTGGGATGGGGATTTGGGATCGAAATTTGGAGATTTGGGACGAAAATTTGGGGATTTGGGATCGGAATTTGGGGATTTGGGATTGGAATTTGGGATTCAAATTCAGTAATTTGGGATGGGGATTTGGGATCGAAATTTGGAGATTTGGGATGAAAATTTGGGGATTTGGGATCGAAATTTGGGGATTTGGGATCAGAATTCAGGGATTTGTAGTTTTGGAATTGTGGGATTTGGGACTGGAATTTGGGATCAGAATTTGGGGATTTGGGATCGAAATTTGGGGATTTGGGAAAAAAAACTGAAGGATTTGGGATTGGAATTTGGGATCGAAATTTGGGGATTTTGGGATCAGAATTCAGGGATTTGGGGATTTGGGATTCTGGGATCAGGGATTTGTGATTTGAGATTGAAATTTGGGGATTTGAGATTGAAATTTGGGGATTTGGGATTGAAATTCGGGGATTTGGGAAAAAGTTTTGCGGATTTGGGATCAGAATTTGGGGACTTGGGGCTTTGGAATTTTGGAATTTGGGAAAAAAACTTGGGGACTTGGGTAAAAAATTGGGGATTTGGGAAAAAAATTTGGGGATCTGGAGAAAAACTTTGGGGATTTGGGATTGGAATTTGAGATCAAAATTTAGGAAAAAATTTGGGGGAATGGGAAAAGAATTTGGGGATTTGAGATCGAAATTTGAGCATTTGGGAAAAAATTTGGGGATTTGGGATTGGAATTTTGGATAAGAATTCAGGGATTTGGGAAAAAAATTGGGGGATTTGGGATCCAACTTCAGGGATTTGGGGATTTGGAATTCTGGGATCAGGGATTCGGGATTTGGGTTCGATATTTCGGGATTTGGGATCAAAATTTGGGGATTTGGGATCGGAATTTGGGATCGAAATTTGGGGATTTGGGAAAAAAATTTTGGGGATTTGGCACTGGGATTTGGGATCAAAATTTGGGGATTTGGGATTGAAATTTTGGGATTTGAGACTGGGATTTGGGATTGGAATCTGGGGATTTGGGATTGGAATGTGGGATCGAAATTGGGGGATTTGGGATCAGGATTTGGGGATTTGGGATTGGAATTTGGGATTGAAATTCAGGGATTTGAGAAAAAAATTTGGGGATTTGGGATCGGAATTGGGGATTGAAATTTCGGGATTTGGGATCGAAATGTGGGGATTTGGGATTGGGATTTGGGACTGGGATTTGGGATCAGAATTCAGGGATTTGGGGATTTGGAATTGTGGGATTTGGGATTGGAATTTGGGATGGAAAGTCTGGGATTTGCGATTGTAATTCCAGAATTTGGGCTCAGAAATTCCAGGATTTGGCATCAGAATTTCAGGATTTGGGAATTTTGGGATTTGGGATTGGAATTCTGGGATTTGAAACCAAATTTTGAGAATTCGGGGTTTTTTGGGATCAAAATTTGGGGATTTGCGGTCGGAATTCCGGGATTGGACATTTGGGATTTGGGAATCAGAATTTGGGGGTTTAGGATTGGAATTTTGGTATTTGGGATGGGAATTCCAGGATCTGGAGTCAGAAATTTCAGGATTTGGGATCAAAATTTGGGGATTTGGGATTGAGGATTTGGGGATTTAGGATTGAAATTTAGGATGAGAATTCTGGGATTTGGGGTTGGAATTCCAGAATTTGGCATCGGAATTTCAGGATTTGGGGTTGGAATTTTGAGATCTGGGATTGAAATTTGGGATTTGGAATTGGAATTCTGGGATTTAAAACGAAATTTTGAGAATTCGGGGTCGAAATTCTGGGACTTGGGATGGAAATTTGGGGATTTGTGGTCGGAATTCCGAGATTTGGGAATAAAATTTGGAGATTTGGGATTGGACTTCCAGAATTGGATATTTGGGATTTTGGAACAAAATTTGCGGATTTGGGAATGAAATTTTGAGATTTGGGATCAGGGATTTGGGGATTTGGGATTGAAATTCGGATAAAGCCCCAAAAATTCATGAACAAAACCCACCTAAAGTTCCAAAAACAATCCCCCAAAATTCTCAAAAAATGTTACCCAAAATTCCCAAAAATCCCACAAAAGCTTCCAAACAGATCCCCAAAATTGCCAAAAATATTTCCGAAAATCAAAAAAAAAATTCCCAAAGATTTCCTAAAAATATCTCCCCAAAATTCAAAAAAAAATCCTCAAAACATTCCCAAAAATTAAAAAAAACTCCCTGAAAACACCGAAAAAATCCCAAAAATTCCCTGAATTCAAGATAAAAATCCCAAAAAATCCCCCCAAAAATCCCCAAAAATTACAAAAATTCTTCCCAAAAAGTCCCAAACAATTCCTAAAAATTACCCCCAAAAAATCCCAAAAATTACAAAAAAAACCAAAAAAACCCCAAATAATCCACAAAATTTCCAATTCAATTCTCCCAAAAATTCCTTCAAAGAATCCCCTAAAAAAATCTCAAATCATTCCCAAAAATTAAAAAAAAACTCCCTAAAAACACTGAAAAATTCCCAAAAAATTCCCCCCAAATATTCCCAAAAATTCCCAAATTTTCTCCCCAAAAATCCTCAAATAATCCACAAAAATTCCCATTCAATACTCCCAAAAATTTCTTCAAAGAATCCCCAAAAAAATCTCAAATCATTCCCAAAAATTAAAAAAAACTCCCTAAAAACACTGAAAAATTCCAAAAAATTCCCTCAAATTTTCCCAAAAATTCCCCAAAAACTCCCAAATTTTCCCCCCAAAAAATCCTCAAATCGTCCACAAAAATTCTCCCAAAAATTCCTTCAAAGAATCCCCAAAAATTCCCCAAAAAATCTCAAATCATTCCCAAAAATTAAAAAAAAACTCCCTAAAAACACTGAAAAAATTCCCAAAAATTCCCCCCAAAATTTTCCCAAAAATTCCCCAAATATTCCCAAATTTCCCTCCCAAAAAATCCCCAATTAATCCACAAAAAACCCAAAAATTCCCAAATTTTCCCCCAAAAACCCTGAAATAATCCACAAAAAATTCCCATTCAGTTCTCCCAAAAATTCCTTCCAAGAATCCCCCCCAAAATCTCAAATCATTCCCAAAAATTAAATTAAAAAACTCCCTAAAAAGACTGAAAAATTCCCAAAAATTCCCCCCAATTTTCCCAAAAATTCCCCAAATATTCCCAAATTTTCCCCCCAAAAAATCCTCAAAAAATCCACAAAAATTCCCATTCAATTCTCCCAAAAATTCCTTCCAAGAATCCCCCCCAAAATCTCAAATCATTCCCAAAAATTAAATTTAAAAACTCCCTAAATACACTGAAAACTTCCAAAAAATTCCCCCAAATTTTCCTAAAAATTCCCCAAAAATTCCCAAATTTTCCCAAAAAATCCTCAAATAATCCACAAAAATTTTCCCAAAAATTCCTCCAAAGTATCCCCAAAAAATCTCAAATCATTCCCAAAAATTAAAAAAACCTCCCTAAAAACACTGAAAAATTCCCAAAAATTGTCCCCAAATTTTCCCCAAAATTCCCCAGATTTTCCCAAAAATTCCCCAAAAAAATCCTCAAATAATCCACAAAAATTCCCATTCAATTCTCCCAAAAATTCCTTCAAATTTTCCACAAAAATTCCTCAAAAAAATCTCAAATCATTCCCAAAAATTAAATTTAAAAACTCCCTAAAATCACTGAAAAATTCCCAAAAATTCCCCCAAATTTTCCCAAAAAATTCCCCAAATATTCCCTAATTTTTCCCCAAAAAAAACCCCCCAAATAAGCCACAAAAACCCCAAAAATTCCCAAACATTTCCCCCAAAAAATCCGGAAATAATCCACAAAAATTCCCGTTCAATTCTCACAAAAAATTCCTTCAAATATTCCACAAAAATTCCCCAAAAAAATCTCAAATCATTCCCAAAAATTAAAGAAAAACTCCCTGAAAACACTGAAAAATTCCAAAAAATTTTCCCAAATTTTCCTAAATTTTCCCCCCAAAAAATCCTCAAATAATCCACAAAAATTCTCCCAAAAATTCCTTTAAAAAATCTCAAAAAAAATCTCAAATTATTCCAAAAAATAAAAAAAACTCCCTAAAAACACTGAAAAATTCCCAAAAATTGCCCCCAAATTTTCCCAAAAATTCCCCAAAAATTCCCAAATTTTCCCCAAAAAAATCCCCAAATAATCCACAAAAAACCCCAAAAATTCCCAAATTTTCCCCAAAAAAATCCTCAAATAATCCACAAAAAACCCAAAAATTCCCAAATGTTTCCCCCAAAAATCCTCAAATAATCCACAAAAATTCCCATTCAATTCTCCCAAAAATTCCTTCAAAGAATCCCCAAAGATTCCCCCCAAAAAATCTCAAATCATTCCCAAAAATTAAATTAAAAAACTCCCTAAAAACACTGAAAAATTCCCAAAATTTCTCAGAATTCAAGAAAAACATCCCAAAAAATCTCCCAAAAAATCCCCAAAATTTCCAAAAATGCTTCCCAAAAATTCCCAAATAAATCCTAAAAATTGCCCCCAAAAAATCCCAAAAATTAAAAGAAAAAATTAAAAAATCCTCAAATAATCCACAAAAATTCCCATTCAGTTCTCCCAAAAATTCCTTCAAAGAATCCCCCAAAAAATCTCAAATCATTCCCAAAAATTAAATTAAAAAACTCCCTAAAAACACTGAAAAATTCCCAAAAATTGCCCCCAAATTTTCCCAAAAACTCCCCAAAAATTCCCAAATTTTCCCTCCAAAATCCTCAAATCATCCACAAAAATTCCCATTCAATTCTCCCAAAAATTCCTTCAAAGAATCCCCAAAAATTCCCAAAATCTCAAATCATTCCCAAAAATTAAATTTAAAAACTCCCTAAAAACACTGAAAAATTCCCAAAAATTGCCCCCAAATTTTCCCCAAAAAAATCCTCAAATCATCCACAAAAAACCCAAAAAATTCCCAAATTTTCCCCCAAAAATCCTCAAATAATCCACAAAAATTCCCATTCAATTCTCCCAAAAACTCCTTCAAAGAATCCCCAAAAACTGCCAAAAATTAAAAAAAGACTCCCTAAAAACACTGAAAAATTCCAAAAAATTACCAAATTTTCCCCAAAATTCCCAAAATCCCCTAATTTTCCCAAAAATTCCCAAATTTTCCCCGAAAGCCCCTCACCTTCCAGCTGTGTCTCCAGGATGTGCAGGCTGTTGTGGAACGCCTGCAGCGCCCGGCGCAGGGCGCTCGGAGCCCCCGAAATTCCCGAATTTCCCGAAATTCCCGAATTTCCCTGGCTGCCCTCAGCCTCCTGGGCTTCCTCGGGGATTTTTGGGAATTCTGGGAATTCGGGAATTTCGGGAATTTCGGGAATTTCGGGGCCTTCGGAGATGAAGAGGAAAGTGCGGCCGATGGTGGCCCAGGCGCGCTGCTGCTCCACGGGGTCACTGAGGGAGCGCGCCAGGGACAGGTGCTGCAGCTGGTGCTGGGAAAATGGAGAAAAAACAGGGAAATTGGTTAAAAATGGGGAAAAGAGGGAAATTTTGGGGGAAATTTGGGGAAAAATTGGTGAAAAATTGGTGAAAATTGGGAGAAATTGGGAGGAATTTGCTGCTCTGAGGGGTCCGAGAGATGCCAGGGCAGGGAGAGGGGCTGGAGATGGGGATGGGAATAATGGGGGACAAATGGGGGAAAAAAGGACGAAATTGGTTAAAAATGGGAAAAATTGGGAAAAATAGGAAAAATTTGGGAGGATTTTGGAAAAAATTGGGAAAAAATTGGGAAAAAAATGGGTGAAAATTGGTGAAAATGGGGAGGAATTGGGAGCAATTTGCTGCTCCACGGGGTCACTGAGGGAGCGCGCCAGGGACAGGTGCTGCAGCTGGTGCTGGGAAAATGGGGCAAAAAACAGGGAAATTGGTTAAAAATGGGGAAAAGAGGGAAATTTTGGGGGAAATTTGGGGAAAAATTGGGAAAAAATTGGGGAAAATTGGGTGAAAATTGGTTGAAATTGGGAGAAGTTGGGAGGAATTTGCTGCTCTGAGGGGTCTGAGAGACGCCAGGGCAGGGAGAGGGGCTGGAGATGGAGATGGAAAAATGGGGGAAAAATGGGGAGAAAAAGGAAGAAATTGGTTAAAAATGGAGAAAATTTGGGAAAAAAAAGGGAAAATTTGGGAGGGTTTTGGAAAAAAATGGGGGGAAAATGGGAAAAATTGGCAAAAATTTTGGCAATCCCCTCCCAATATCCCAAATTTCCAACCCCAAAATTCCCAAAATCCAATCCCAGATTCCCCAAATCAACCCCGAAAATACCAAAAATCCAATCCCGAGTTCTCCAGATTCCCAAAATTCCATTCCCAGATTCCCAAATTCCCATTCCCAAATTCCCATTCCCAGATTGCCAAAATTCCAATCCCAGATCCCCAAAATTCCAATTCCAAATTTCCAAAACTCCAATCCCAGACTTGAATTATGGGAATCTGGGAGTGGAATTTTGGAAATTTGGGATTGAAATTTGGGAATTTTGGGGTTGCAAATTTGGGATATTGGGAGGGGATTTTGGAAATTTGGAATTTTGGGAATCTGGGATTGGAATTTTGGGAGTTTCAGGGTTGGAATTTTGGGAATTTGTGATTGCAGTTGGGGAATTCTGGGATTGGAAATTTTGGAAATTCTGGAGTGGAATTTTGGGAATTTCAGGGTTGGAATTTTGGGAATTTGGGATTGGAATTTTGGGGATCTGGGACTGAAATTTTGGGAATCTGGGAATGGGAATTTCGGGAATTTGGATTGGAATTTTGGGAATTTGGCATTGGAATTTTGGGAATTTGGATTTGGAATTTGGGAATTTTGGGGTTGTCAATTTAGGATATTGGGAGGGGATTTTGGGAATTTGGAATTGGAATTTTGGGGAATCTGGGATTGGAATTTTGGGAATTCTGGGAGAGGAATTTTGGGGATCTGGGGAACTCGGGATTGGATTTTTGGTATTTTCGGGGTTGATTTTAGGAATTCTGGGAGTTGAATTTTGGGAATTTGGGATTGGAAGTTGGGAATTTTGGGGTTGGAAATTTGGGATATTGGGAGGGGATTTTGGTAATTTGGAATTGGAATTTTGGGAATCTTGGATTGGAATTTTGGCAATGTGGGAGTGGAATTTTGGGAATTTTAGGATTGGAACTTTGGGAATGTGGGATTAGATTTGGGGGGGGGTCTAAGAATGGATTTGAGGCAGCTGGGAATGGAAATCTGGTTTCCTAAAATTCCAAATTCCCAACATTCCAATCCCAACGTTCCCAGAATTCCCAAAATTCCCGGGATCCGCGTTCGCCCTCACCTGCAGCGCCTGTGGGAAGCGGTGCAGCTCGGCCAGGCGCTCGCCGACCTTGCGGTGAGCGACAGCGCAGCCCAGGGCGTCCCCCGAGGCCTGCAGGAGCTGCAGCTCCAAACGGTGCTGGGCCAGGGCCTCCTCGAAACGGCCTGGAACGGGAGTGATCCCATAAATCCTGATCCCATAAATCCTGATCCCATTGATCCCATAAATCCCATAAATCCTGACCCCATAAACCCTGACCCCATAAATCCCATAAATCCCATAGCCCTCATCCCATAACCCTGATCCCTGCAGGAGCTGCAGCTCCAAACGGTGCTGGGCCAGGGCCTCCTCGAAACAGCCTGGAACAGGAGTGATCCCATAAATCCTGATCCCATAAATCCTGATCCCATTGATCCCATAAATCCTGATCCCATAAACCCCATAACCCTGATCCCATTGATCCCATAACCCTGATCCCATAAATCCCAAAACCCTGATCCCATAACCCTGATCCCATAAATCCTGATCCCATTGATCCCATAAATCCCATAACCCTGATCCCATAAATCCCATAACCCTGATCCCATTGATCCCATAAATCCTGATCCCATTGATCCCATAACCCTGATCCCACTGATTCTATAAACCCCATAACCCTGATCCCATTGATCCCATAACCCTGATCCCACAAATCCCATAACCCTGATCTCTTTGAGCCCATAACCCTGATCCCATTGATCCCATAAATCCCATAAATCCCATAACCCTGATCCCATAAATCCCATAACCCTGATCCCTTTGATCCCATAACCCTGATCCCATAAATCCCATAGCCCTGATCCCATTGATCCCATAAATCCTGATCCCATTGTTCCCATAAATCCCATAACCCTGAGCCCATAACCCTGATCCCATAAATCCTGATCCCATAAACCCTGATCCCACAGATTTCAGCCCTGATCCCAAAATCCCAGCCCTGATCCCAAAAATCCCAATCGTGATCTCAAAATCCCAGCCCTGATCCCAGAGATTCCAGCCCTGATCCCAAAATCCCAGCCCTGATCCCACAAATCCCAGCCCGGATCCCATAAATGCAAATCCTGATCTCAAAATTCCAGCCCTGATCCCACAAATCCTGGCTCTGATCCCAGAAATCCCAGCCTTGATCCCATAAATCCCAGCCATGATCCCAGAATTCCAACTCTGAACCCACAAATCCTGGCTCTGATCCCAGAATTCCAGCCCTGATCCCAAAATCCACTCCCAGAATTCCCAAAATTCCAATCCCAGATTCCCAAAATTCCAATCCCAGATTCCAGAATCTACTCCCAGAATTCCCAAATTCCAACCCCCAATTCCCCAAAATCCAATCCCAGATCCCAAAAATCCAAACCTGGATCCCAAAAATCCATTCCCAGTTTCCCAGTTCCATTCCCAGTTTCCCAGTTCAGAATTCCCATTTTTTCCCTGGAATTCCCACCATAAGCAGCCAGGATCTCTCCAGCCCCATTTCCATTCCCAGTTTCCCATTCCCAGTTTCCCATTCCCAGTTCTCCCAGTTCCATTCCCAGCCCCATTCCGCGTTTCCTATGCTCAGCCCCATTCCCAGTTCTCCCATTCCATTCCCAGATTCCCAGTTCAGAATTCCCAGTTGTCCCAGTTCCATTTCCAGTTTCCCATTCCCAGTTCCCCCAGTTCCCATTCCCAGCCCCATTCCCAGTTTCCCAGTCCACAATTCCCAGTTTCCCAGGAATTCTCTCTCACCATGAGCAGCCAGGATCTCTCCAGCCCCATTCCCATTGCCAGTTTCCCATTCCCAGTTCCCCAATTTCCCATTCCTAGTTTCCCAGTTTCATTCCCATTTTCCCAGCCCATTCCCAGTTCCATTCCCAATTTCCCACTCCCAGTTCCCCAGTTTCCCATTCCCAATTTCAAATTCCCAGTTTCCCAGCTGGGAATTCCCAGTTTTCCCTGGCATTCCCTCTCACCATTTGCAGCCAGGATCTCTCCAGCCCCATTCCCAACTTCCCATTCCCAGTTTCCCCGTTTCCCATTTCCATTCCCAGTTTCCCAGCTGGAATTCTCAGTTTCCCATTCCCAGTTTCCCAGCTGGAATTCCCAGTCCCATTCCCAGTTTCCCATTTCCATTCCCAATTTCCCAGCGGGAATTCCCAGTCCCATTTCCAGTTTCCCAGCTGGAATTCCCAATTTCCCATTCCCAGTTTCCCAGTTCAATTCTCAGTTTCCTATTCCCAATTTCCCAGCTGGGAATTCTCACTTTTCCCTGGCATTCCCTCTCACCATTTGAAGCCAGTATCTCTCCAGACCCATTCCCAATTTCCCATTCCCATTCCCAGTCCCATTCCCAATTTCCCAGCTGGAATTCCCAGTCCCATTCCCAATTTCCCAGCTGGGAATCCCCACTTTTCCCTGGCATTCCCTCTCACCATTTGCAGCCAGGATCTCTCCAGCCCCATTCCCAGTTTCCCATTCCCATTCCCAGTTTCCCATTTCCATTCCCAGTTCCATTCCCAATTTCCCATTCCCATTCCCAGTTTCCCAGTTTCCCATTCCCAGTTCCATTCCCAATTTCCCATTCCCAGTTTCCCAGTTCAATTCCCAGTTCCATTCCCAGTTTCCCAGCTGGGAATTCCCATTTTTCCCTGAATTCCCTCTCACCATTGGCAGCCAGGATCTCTCCAGCCCCATTCCCAATTTCCCATTCCCAGTTTCCCAGCTAGAATTCCCAATCCCATTCCCAGTTTCCCAGTTCAATTCTCAGTTTCCCATTCCCAATTTTCCAGCTGGAATTCCCAGTTCCATTCCCATTCCCAATTTCCCAGCCCCATTCTCAGTTTCTCATTCCCAATTTCCCATTCCCAGTTTCCCAGTTCAATTCCCAGTTTCCCATTCCCAATTTCCCAGCTGGAATTCCCATTCCCGTTCCCAGTTTCCCAGCGGGGAATTCCCAGTTTTCCCTGGCATTCCCTCTCACCATTTGCAGCCAGGATCTCTCCAGCCCCATTCCCAGTTCCCCAGTTTGAATTCCCATTTTCCCATTTCCATTCCCAGTTCCATACCCACTTTCCCAGTCCCAGTTTCCCAGCGGGGAATTCCCAGTTTTCCCTGGCATTCCCTCTCACCATTTGCAGCCAGGATCTCTCCAGCCCCATTCCCAGTTCCCCAGTTTGAATTCCCATTTTCCCATTTCCATTCCCAGTTCCATTCCCAATTTCCCAGTCCCAGTTTCCCAGCTGGAATTCCCAGTTTCCCATTCCCAGTTTCCCAGTTCAATTCCCAATTTCCCATTCCCGTTTCCAGTCCCATTCCCAATTTCCCAGCGGGGAATTCCCAGTTTTCCCTGGCATTCCCTCTCACTTCCCAGTCCCATTCCCAATTTCCCAGCGGGGAATTCCCAGTTTTCCCTGGCAT
This sequence comes from Nesospiza acunhae, assembly GCA_013398715.1. Classification (NCBI taxonomy): domain Eukaryota; kingdom Metazoa; phylum Chordata; class Aves; order Passeriformes; family Thraupidae; genus Nesospiza; species Nesospiza acunhae. The sequence goes on along the minus strand of VZSU01000609.1, from coordinate 39,137 downwards.
TCCCTCTCACTTCCCAGTCCCATTCCCAATTTCCCAGCGGGGAATTCCCAGTTTTCCCTGGCATTCCCTCTCACTTCCCAGTCCCATTCCCAATTTCCCAGCGGGGAATTCCCAGTTTTCCCTGGCATTCCCTCTCACTTCCCAGTCCCATTCCCAATTTCCCAGCGGGGAATTCCCAGTTTTCCCTGGCATTCCCTCTCACTTCCCAGTCCCATTCCCAATTTCCCAGCGGGGAATTCCCAGTTTTCCCTGGCATTCCCTCTCACTTCCCAGTCCCATTCCCAATTTCCCAGCGGGGAATTCCCAGTTTTCCCTGGCATTCCCTCTCACTTCCCAGTCCCATTCCCAATTTCCCAGCGGGGAATTCCCAGTTTTCCCTGGCATTCCCTCTCACTTCCCAGTCCCATTCCCAATTTCCCAGCGGGGAATTCCCAGTTTTCCCTGGCATTCCCTCTCACTTCCCAGTCCCATTCCCAATTTCCCAGCGGGGAATTCCCAGTTTTCCCTGGCATTCCCTCTCACTTCCCAGTCCCATTCCCAATTTCCCAGCGGGGAATTCCCAGTTTTCCCTGGCATTCCCTCTCACTTCCCAGTCCCATTCCCAATTTCCCAGCGGGGAATTCCCAGTTTTCCCTGGCATTCCCTCTCACTTCCCAGTCCCATTCCCAATTTCCCAGCGGGGAATTCCCAGTTTTCCCTGGCATTCCCTCTCACTTCCCAGTCCCATTCCCAATTTCCCAGCGGGGAATTCCCAGTTTTCCCTGGCATTCCCTCTCACTTCCCAGTCCCATTCCCAATTTCCCAGCGGGGAATTCCCAGTTTTCCCTGGCATTCCCTCTCACTTCCCAGTCCCATTCCCAATTTCCCAGCGGGGAATTCCCAGTTTTCCCTGGCATTCCCTCTCACTTCCCAGTCCCATTCCCAATTTCCCAGCGGGGAATTCCCAGTTTTCCCTGGCATTCCCTCTCACTTCCCAGTCCCATTCCCAATTTCCCAGCGGGGAATTCCCAGTTTTCCCTGGCATTCCCTCTCACTTCCCAGTCCCATTCCCAATTTCCCAGCGGGGAATTCCCAGTTTTCCCTGGCATTCCCTCTCACTTCCCAGTCCCATTCCCAATTTCCCAGCGGGGAATTCCCAGTTTTCCCTGGCATTCCCTCTCACTTCCCAGTCCCATTCCCAATTTCCCAGCGGGGAATTCCCAGTTTTCCCTGGCATTCCCTCTCACTTCCCAGTCCCATTCCCAATTTCCCAGCGGGGAATTCCCAGTTTTCCCTGGCATTCCCTCTCACTTCCCAGTCCCATTCCCAATTTCCCAGCGGGGAATTCCCAGTTTTCCCTGGCATTCCCTCTCACTTCCCAGTCCCATTCCCAATTTCCCAGCGGGGAATTCCCAGTTTTCCCTGGCATTCCCTCTCACTTCCCAGTCCCATTCCCAATTTCCCAGCGGGGAATTCCCAGTTTTCCCTGGCATTCCCTCTCACTTCCCAGTCCCATTCCCAATTTCCCAGCGGGGAATTCCCAGTTTTCCCTGGCATTCCCTCTCACTTCCCAGTCCCATTCCCAATTTCCCAGCGGGGAATTCCCAGTTTTCCCTGGCATTCCCTCTCACTTCCCAGTCCCATTCCCAATTTCCCAGCGGGGAATTCCCAGTTTTCCCTGGCATTCCCTCTCACCATTTGAAGCCAGGATCTCTCCAGCCCCATTCCCAATTTCCCATTCCCGTTTCCAGTCCCATTCCCAATTTCCCAGCTGGAATTCCCAGTTTCCCATTCCCAGTTCCCCAGTTCAATTCTCAGTTTCCCATTCCCAGTTTCCCAGCTGGAATTCCCAGTCCCATTCCCAGTTTCCCAGCTGGGAATTCCCAGTCCCATTCCCAGTTTCCCAGCTGGGAATTCCCAGTTTTCCCTGCAATTCCCTCTCACCATTTGCAGCCAGGATCTCTCCAGCCCCATTCCCAATTTCCCGTTCCCATTCCCAATTTCCCAGCCCCATTCCCAATTTCCCATTCCCAGTTTCCCATTCTCAGTTTCCCATTCCCATTCTCAGCCCATTCCCAATTTCCCAGCTG
>VZSU01000609.1:0-35988 GCA_013398715.1 Nesospiza acunhae | reverse complement strand
AATTCCCAGTCCCATTCCCAGTTTCCCAGCTGGAATTCCCAGTTTCCCATTCCCAGTTTCCCAGCTGGAATTCCCAGTCCCATTCCCAGTTTCCCAGATGGGATTCCCACTTTTCCATGCAATTCCCTCTCACCATTTGCAGCCAGGATCTCCCCCAGGCGGTTGCAGGCCGCCGCTTCCTCGGCCGCGTTCCCGACCCGCCGCGCTTTCTCCTTGGATTTCTCCAGCTCTGCCGGAAAAAATTCCCAAAACCAAAAAAAAAAAAATTAAATTTGGGGGAAAAAAAATGGGAATTTGGGGTGGGAAAAGAGGTGGTTATTGGGTTTTCCTGTAGGGGATTTTTGGGACGAGAATTCCAGGAATTCCAGGAAGTTTTTCAGGGGGGATTTAGGGAATTGTCACAAGAATTCAGGGAATTTTCAAATAAAATCTACGGAATTCCCATGGAAGTTTTTCAGGGGGGATTTAGGGAATTGTCACAAGAATTCAGGAAATTTTCAAATAAAATCTACGGAATTCCCAAAAAAATCAAGAAAATTCTCACCAAAAAATAAAAAATCACACAAAAACACAGTTAATTCCCACAAGAAACTAAGAAATAAAAAAAAAATTAAAATATCCCTCAAAATCCAATAATTCACAGAACAATCCAGAAAATTCCCACAAAAATCCAGAAAAATCCCACAAAAATCCAGAAAATTCCCCCAAAATTCAAGAAATTCCCACACAAAAAAAAAAAAAATCCCCTCAAAATCCAAGGAATTCCTAAAAAAAACACAAATAAATTCTCAAAAATATTCAGGGAATTCCCTCAAAAAAACAAGGAATTTTTTTTTAAATCCAGGGAATTTTAAAAAAATCCAGAAAATTCCCACAAAAATTCAAGACATTTCCACAAACATTCAAAAATTTCCACAGAAGTCCAGGGAATTGCCATAAATATCCAGAAAATTCCCACAAAGATCCAGGGAATTCCTACAAAAATCCAATTTTTTTTTTTTTTTAATGCAGAAAATTCCCATAAAAATCAAAAAAAATCCCACCAAAAAGTCCGGGAAATTCCAAAGAAAATCCAGAAAATTCCCACAAAAATCCAGGGAATTTCCAAAAGGATCCAAGGAATTTCCACAAAAATCCAAGGAATTCCTAAAAAAGTCAAATAAATTCCCCTAAAAATCCAGAAAATTCCCACAAAATCCAGTAAATTCCCCAAAAAAATCCAGCAAATCGCCTCAAAAAAAAAAATTCCAAGGAATTCCCACAAAAATCCAGGGAATTTTAAAAAAATCAGGAAATTTCCAAACTCTGCAGGGAATTCTCAAAAAAAATCCAGAAAATTCCCACCAAAATCCATTAAATTCCCACAAAAATTCAAGGAATTTCCACAAAAATCCAGTATTTTTTTTTTTAATCCAGAAAATTCCCATAAAAATCAAAAAAATTCCCACAAAAAATCGGGGAAATTCCAAAGAAAATCCAGAAAATTACCTCAAAAAAATTCCATTTCCCGTTCCAGGAACTCCCACAAATATCCAGGGAATTTTAAAAAAAATCAGGAAATTTCCAAACTATTCAGAGAAATCTCAAAAAAAGAAAATCCAGGGAATTCCCAAAAAAACATTCCCGCGAGGGATTTGAGGGGTGAGGGGGGATTTGTGCGGGGTCTGAGGGTCAGAAAAGCTCCAAAATTAAAATTTAAACACTCGTGAGGGGAACTGAGCTCCTGTGAGGGGTTTGAGGGTCACAAAAGGCCCAAAATTAAAAATTTTAAAATCATGAGGAGATTTTAGCTCCTGTGAGGGGTTGGAGGGAATAAAAAGCTCCAAAATCAAAATTTATAAAATCATGAGGAGATTTTGAGCTCCTGTGAGGGGTTTAAGGGGTTGAAAAGCTCCAAAATTAAAATTTAAACACTCGTGAGGGGAATTCAGCTCCTGTGAGGGGTTTGAGGGTCACAAAAGCCCCAAAATAAAACTTTAAAAAATCATGAGGAGATTCCAGCTCCTGTGAGGGGTTTAAGGGGTTCAAAAGCCCCAAAATTAAAATTTAAACATTCGTGAGGGGATTTCAGATCCTGTGAGGGGTTTGAGGGTCAGAAAAGCCTCAAAATTAAAATTTAAACCCCCATGAGGGGAATTGAGTTCCTGTGAGGGGTTTAAGGATCACACAAGCCCCAAAATAAAAATTTAAAGATATGTGAGAGGATTTTGAGCTCCTGTGAGGGGTTTGAGGGGTTGAAAAGCCCCAAAATAAAACTTTAAAAAATCATGAGGAGATCTTAGCTCCTGTGAGGGGTATGAGGGATTAAAAAGCTCCAAAATTAAAATTTAAAAACTCATGAGAGGATTTTGAGGTCCTTTGAGGGGTATGAGGGATTAAAAAGTTCCAAAATAAAAATTTAAACACTCGTGAGGGGATTTCAGCTCCTGTGAGGGGTTTGAGGGGTTGAAAAGCCCCAAAATTAAAATTTAAACATTCGTGAAGAGATTTTAGCTCCTGTGAGGGGTCTGAGGGTCAGAAAAGCTCCAAAATTAAAATGTAAACACTCCTGAGGGGATTTTGAGTTCCTGTGAGGTGTTTGAGGGTCACAAAAGCCCCAAAATAAAACTTTAAAAAATCATGAGGAGATCTTAGCTCCTGTGAGGGGTATGAGGCATTAAAAAGCTCCAAAATCAAAATTTAAACACTCGTGAGGGGATTTTGAGTTCCTGTGAGGTGTTTGAGGGTCACAAAAGCCCCAAAATAAAAATTTTAACATTCGTGAGGGGAATTGAGTTCCTGTGAGGGATTTGAGGGTCAGAAAAGCCCCAAAATCAAAATTTAAACACTCGTGAGGGGAATTCAGCTCCTGTGAGGGGTCTGAGGGTCACAAAAGCTCCAAAATTAAAATTAAAACATTCCTGAAGGGATTTAGAGCTCCCGTGAGTGGATTGAGGGATTGAGAAGCCCCAAAATAAAAATTTAAACACTCGTGAGGAGAATTCATCTCCTGTGAGGGGTTTAAGGGTCAGAAAAGCCCCAAAATTAAAATTTAAACACTCGTGAGGGGATTTTGAGCTCCTGTGAGGGGTTTGAGGGTCACAAAAGCCCCAAAATAAAACTTTAAAAAATCATGAGGAGATTTTAGCTCCTGTGAGGGGTATGAGGGAGTAAAAAGCTCCAAAATTAAAATTTAAACACTCGTGAGAGGATTTTGTGGTCCTTTGAGGGGTATGAGGGATTAAAAAGTTCCAAAATAAAAATTTAAACACTCGTGAGAGGATTTTGTGGTCCTTTGAGGGGTATGAGGGATTAAAAAGTTCCAAAATAAAAATTTAAACACTCGTGAGGGGATTTTGAGCTCCTGTGAGGTGTCTGAGGGTCAGAAAAGCTCCAAAATTAAAATTTAAACACTCGTGAGGGGAATTGAGCTCCTGTGAGGGGTTTGAGGGGTTGAAAAGCCCCAAAATCAAAATTTAAAACTTGTGAGGGGATTTTGAACTCCTGTGAGGGGTCTGAGGGTCAGAAAAGCTCCAAAATTAAAATGTAAACACTCGTGAGGGGATTTTGAGCTCCTGTGAGGGGTTTAAGGGTCAGAAAAGCCCCAAAATAAAAATTTAAACATTCCTGAAGGGATTTTGAGCTCCCGTGAGTGGTTTGAGGGATTGAGAAGCCCCAAAATAAAAATTTTAACACTCGTGAGGGGAATTCAGCTCCTGTGAGGCGTTTAAGGGTCAGAAAAGCCCCAAAATTAAAATTTAAACACTCGTGAGGGGAATTGAGCTCCTGTGAGGGGTTTGAGGGGTTGAAAAGCTCCAAAATTAAAATTTAAACACTTGTGAGGGGATTTCAGCTCCTGTGAGGGGTTTGAGGGATTGAGAAGCCCCAAAATAAAAATTTATAAAATCATGAGGAGATTTTGAGCTCCCGTGAGGGGTTTGAGGGGTTGAAAAACCTCGGGGTCAAGATTTAAACACTCGTGATGGATTTGGAGCTCCTGGAAGGATTTGAAGGATTGAAAAGCACCAAAATAAAAATTTAAACACTCCTAAAGGGATTTAGAGTGGTTTCAGGGATTGAGAAGCCCCAAAATAAAACTTCAAAAAATCATGAGGAGATTTTAGCTCCTGTGCGGGGCTGGAGGGATTAAAAAGCTCCAAAATCAAAATTTAAACACTCATGAGGGGAACTGAGCTCCTGTGAGGGGTTTGAGGGGTTGAAAACCCCCAAAATCAATATTTAAACACTCGTGACAGGATTTGGAGCTTCTGTGAGAGGTTTGAGGGATCAAAAAGCCCCAAAATAAAAACTTGAATACCTGTGAGGGGAACCGAGCTTCCCTGAGGGTTTTAAAAGCCCCGGGGTGAAGATTTAAAGACTAGTGAGGGAATTTGGAGCTCCTGTGAGGGGTCTGAGCGATTGAAAAGCCCCGAAATAAAAATTTAAACACTCGTGAGGGGACTTTGAGCTTCTGTGAGGGGTTTGAGGGAATGAAAATCCACGAAATAAACATTTTAAACACTTGTGAGGGGAATTTGAGTTCCTGTGAGGGGTCTGAAGATTTGAAAAGCTCTGAGGAGAAGATTTAAACACCCGTGAGGGGATTTTGAGCTTCTATGAGTGGTATGAGGGGTCGAAAAGCCCCGTGGTAAAAATTTAAACCCCCGTGAGGTGACTTTGAGCCCCTGTGAGGGGTTTGAGGGATTGAAAATCCTCGGGGTGAGGATTTAAATCCTCGTGAGGGGATTTGGAGCTACTGTGAGGGGTTTCAGAGATTGAAAGCCCCCGACGTGAAGATTTTAACCCCTGTGAGGGGAAGTGAAGCTCATGGCGGCTTGAGGGGAGCAAATCCTGAGGGGACCGCGGGGCCGCCTGAGGAGGCTCCGGCTTGGGAGTCACTCCTGGAGTCCTGAAGGTGCCCGTGCCCCCTTCCAGCCCTCCTCCGAGCCCTTCCGGCACCGTTTAAACCGCGTTCAGCGCCATTAAAGCCCCGACTCACGGCGGATCTCCCGCGCCGCCTCCGCGCTCAGCTCGCCCGCCATTCCCGCCGCTCACCGAGACCACGCCTCCCTCTCGCTCTGATTGGTTGAGCGCCGCCGTTTTGCCCAATCAACGCCCGCCGAGACGGGAGGGCACGCTCCTATTGGTCGGTAGAGGCTAGGTCCCGCCCCCTTAGTGAGGCGGGAAAAGGCGCTTCCGCCCGGCCCTCAGCGGCGGCTGGCGGGGTGTGGCGCCCCCTGGTGGATCCAGTAGCTCCCAGTAACTCCCAGTGGATCCCAGTAACGCCCAGTTACTCCCAGTTCACTCTCAGAACCTCCCAGTTGTTCCCAGTAAATCCCAGTTTGCTCCCAGTAACTCCAGGTTTGCTCCCAGTGTTCCCGGTAACCCCATCCCAGTATTCCCAGTATTCCCAGTATCCCCCTCCCAGGGCTCCCAGTAACTCCCAGTTCACTCCCAGTAACTCCCAGTCTCCCTGTCCCAGTATACCCAGTGCTCCCAGTAACCCCATCCCAGTTCACTCCCAGTAACTCCCAGTAACATCCAGTCTCCCCATCCCAGTAAATCCCAGTTCACCCCCTGTCTTCCCAGTATCCACATCCCAGTAACTCCCAGTGGCTCCCAGTTCATTCCCAGTAAATCCCAGTTCATTCCCAGTAACTCCCAGTGTCGCCCAGTAACTCCCAGTTCACACCCAGTAACTCCCAATTCCCCCCCAGTATTCCCAGTATCTCCATCCCAGTAACTCCCAGTTCATTCCCAGTAACTCCCAGTTCATTCCCAGGAGCTCCCAGTCCACACCCAGTATTCCCAGTATTCCCAGCCCAGTGATTCCCAGTAGCTCCCAGTAGCTCCCAGTTCTCTCCCAGTAGCTCCCAGTTATTCCCAGTAAATCCCAGTTTGCTCCCAGTGCTCCCAGTATCCCATCCCAGTGCTCCCAGTAACCCCATCCCAGTAACTCCCAGTAGGTCCCAGCTACTCCCAGTAACTCCCAGTACACTCCCAGTAACCTCCAGTAACTCCCAGTTTGCTCCCAGTGCTCCCAGTAACCCCATCCCAGTATCACCAATGCTCCCAGTATCCCCATCTCAGTGCTCCCAGTAACTCCCAGTAACTCCCAGTTCACTCCCAGTAACTCCCAGTGTCTCCCAGTTCACTCCCAGTAACTCCCAGTGTCTCCCAGTTCATTTCCAGTAAATCCCAGTAACTCCCAGTTCACTCCCAGTAACTCCCAGTTCATTCCCAGTAAGGCCCAGTGTCACCCAGTAACTCCCAGTGTCTCCCAGTATCCCCATCCCAGTAATTCCCAGTCACTCCCAGTTCACATCCAGTATTCCCAGCTTCCCCAGCCCAGTGTTCCCAGTGCTCCCAGTATCCCCATCCCAGTAACTCCCAGTAACTCCCAGTAACATCCACTGAGGCCCAGTGTCTCTGAGTAACTCCCAGTTCACTCCCAGTAGCTCCCAGTTTGCTCCCAGTACCTCCCAGTAATTCCCAGTGTCTCCCAGTCACTCCCAGATCATTCCCAGTTTGCTCCCAGTAACTCCCAGTAACTCCCAGTGTCACCCTGTTCATTTCCAGTAAATCCCAGTAACTCCCAGTTCACTCCCAGTAACTCCCAGTGTCTCCCAGTTTGCTCCCAGTAACTCCCAGTTCACTCCCAGTTCATTTCCAGTGTCTCCCAGTTCACTTCCAGTAACTCCCAGAAACTCCCAGCGTCTCCCAGTATCTCCATCCCAGTAAATCCCAGTAACTCCCAGTTCATTCCCAGTAAGGCCCAGTTTCTCCCAGTCGATCCCAGTAGCTCCCAGTGTCTCCCAGTTCATTCCCAGTAACTCCCAGTGTTGCCCAGTAACTCCCAGTTCACTCCCAGTAACTCCCAGTTTACTACCAGTTTGCTCCCAGTATTCCCAGTGCTCCCAGTAACCCCATCCCAGTGCTGCCAGTTCACTCCCAGTTCACTCCCAGTAACTCCCAGTGGCTCCCAGTTCACTCCCAGTATTCCCAGTCTCCCCAGCCCAGGGTTCCCAGTAGTTCCCATTATCTCCCAGTTCACTCCCAGTTCACTCCCACTGCTCGCAGTAATTCCCAGTAACTCCCAGTTATTCCCAGTTCACTCCCAGGGCCTGCCAGTAACTCCATCCCAGTATTCCCAGTATCCCAGTTAATTCTCAGTAACTCCCAGTTCACTCCCAGTAACTCGCAGTCTCCCTGTCCCAGTATTCCCAGTGCTCCCAGTATCCCCATCCCAGTTCACTCCCAGTAACTCCCAGTAACATCCGGTCTCCCCATCCCAGTAAATCCCAGTTCACCCCCTGTCTTCCCAGTATCCACATCCCAGTAACTCCCAGGGGCTCCCAGTTCATTCCCAGTAAATTCCAGTTATTCCCAGTAACTCCCAGTTCACTCCCAGTAACTCCCAATTCCCCCCCAGCATTCCCAGTATCTCCATCCCAGTAACTCCCAGTTCATTCCCAGTAACTCCCAGTTCATTCCCAGGAGCTCCCAGTCCACACCCAGTATTCCCAGTATTCCCAGTATCCCCAGCCCAGTGTTCCCAGTGATTCCCAGTAACTCCCAGTCACTCCCAGTTCACTCCCAGTAGCTCCCAGTTATTCCCAGTTTGCTCCCAGTGCTCCCAGTAACCCCATCCCAGTAACTCCCAGTAGGTCCCAGTTACCCCCAGTAACTCCCAGTAACCTCCAGTAACTCCCAGTTTACTCCCAGTGCTCCCAGTAACCCCATCCCAGTATCCCCAGTGCTCCCAGTATCCCCATCTCAGTGCTCCCAGTAACTCCCAGTAACTCCCAGTTCACTCCCAGTAACTCCCAGTGTCTCCCAGTTCATTTCCAGTAAATCCCAGTAACTCCCAATTCACTCCCAGTAGCTCCCAGTTTGCTGCCAGTAACTCCCAGTAATTCCCAGTGGCTCCCAGTTCAGTCCCAGTAAATCCCAGTAACTACCAGTGTCTCCCAGTTCGCTCCCAGTAAGGCCCAGTGTCTCCCAGTTCGCTCACAGTAGCTCCCAGTTTGCTCCCAGTAACTCCCAGTTCGCTCCCAGTAAGGCCCAGTAACTCCCAGTGTCTCCCAGTTCATTCTCACTCCCAGTAAGGCCCAGTGTCTCCCAGTTCACCCCCAGTATTCCCAGTATCTCCATCCCAGTAACTCCCAGTAATTCCCAGTAACTCCCAGTTCACACCCAGTAAGGCCCAGTGTCTCCCAGTGACTCCCAGTTCGCTCCCAGTAACTCCCAGTTTGCTCCCAGTGCTCCCAGTATCACCATGTCAGTGCTCCCAGTAGATCCCAGTTCACTCCCAGTGTATCCCAGTATCTCCATCCCAGTAACTCCCAGTTCATTCTCAGTAAATCCCAGTAACTCCCAGTTCACTCCCAGTTCATTCCCAGTAGCTCCCAGTTCACTCACAGTGCTCCCAGTAACCCCATCCCAGTATCCCCAGTGCTCCCAGTATCTCCATCCCAGTAACTCCCAGTTCACTCCCAGTTCATTCCCAGTGAGGCCCAGTGTCTCCCAGTCACTCCCAGTTCATTCCCAGTGAGGCCCAGTGTCTCCCAGTCACTCCCAGTTCATTCCCAGTGAGGCCCAGTGTCTCCCAGTCACTCCCAGTTCATTCCCAGTGAGGCCCAGTGTCTCCCAGTCACTCCCAGTTCATTCCCAGTGAGGCCCAGTGTCTCAGAGTAACTCCCAGTTCACTCCCAGTAGCTCCCAGTTTGCTCCCAGTAACTCCCAGTAATTCCCAGTGTCTCCCAGTCACTCCCAGTTCATTCCCAGTTTGCTCCCAGTAACTCCCAGTGTCTCCCATTTCATTTCCAGTAAATCCCAGTAACTCCCAGTTCACTCCCAGTAAGGCCCAGTGTCTCCCAGTTTGCTCCCAGTAACTCCCAGTGTCTCCCAGTTCATTTCCAGTGTCTCCCAGTTCACTCCCAGTAAATCCCAGTAACTCCCAGTTCACTCCCAGTAAGGCCCAGTGTTTCCCAGTTTGCTCCCAGTTCACTCCCCGTAGCTCCCAGTTTGCTCCCAGTAACTCCCCGTACCTCCCAGTCACTCCCAGTTCAATCCCAGTCACTCCCAGTTCACTCCCAGTCACTCCCAGTGTCTCCCAGTTAACTCTGTGTGTCCCAGTTCATTTCCAGTAAATCCCAGTAATTCCCAGTTCATTCCCAGTGAGGCCCAGTGTCTCCCAGTCACTCCCAGTTCACTCCCTGTAGCTCCCAGTTTGCTCCCAGTAACTCCCAGTAACTCCCAGTCACTCCTAGTCACTCCCAGTTCATTCCCAGTAACTCCCAGTGTCTCCCAGTATCTCCCTCCCAGTAACTCCCAGTGTCTCCCAGTTCATTTCCAGTAAATCCCAGTAACTCCCAGTTCACTCCCAGTAAGGCCCAGTAGCTCCCAGTCACTCCCAGTCACTCCCAGTTTGCTCCCAGTGACTCCCAGTTCATTCCCAGTAACTCCCAGTACCTCCCAGTCACTCCCAGTTCACTCCCAGTAACTCCCAGAGTCTCCCAGTATCTCCCTCCCAGTAACTCCCAGTTCACTCCCAGTAAGGCCCAGTAGCTCCCAGTCACTCCCAGTCATCCCCAGTTTGCTCCCAGCCACTCCCAGTTCACTCCCAGTAGCTCCCAGTGTCTCCCATTTCATTTCCAGTTTGCTCCCAGTCACTCCCAGTCACTCCCAGTTCATTCCCAGTCACTCCCAGTTCATTCCCAGTCACTCCCAGTGCTCCCAGCATCCCCACCCCAGTAACTCCCAGTTCACTATTTTGTCCAAACGCAGCAAATTTTGGGTCAAAATCGGCAAATTTTGGTCAAATTCACCCCAAAACCCCAAAACTTCCATCAAAACCACCCCAAAACCACCCCAAGAATCCCAAATTTTGGTCCAAACCACCCCAAAACTCCAAAGTTCCACCAAAACCACCCCAAGAACTCCAGAATTCCATCAAAACCACCCCAAAACTTCCAATTTTGGTCCAAACCACTCCAAGAATTTCAAATTTTGGTCAAAACCCCCAAATTTTCATCAAACCCGCCCCAAACCTCTCCAAGTTTGGGTCAAACCCTGACAATTTGCATCAAAACCACCCAAAATCCTCACATATTGGCCTAAACCATCCCAAGTCCTCAGATTTTGGGTCAAAATCTGCAAATTTTGGGAAAAAAATGCCCCAAATCCTCAAATTTGGACCTAAACCACCCCAAATTCTCAAATTTTGGTCAAACCCAGCAAATTTGGGTCCAAATCAGCAATTTTTGGTTCAAACCACTCCAAGAACTTCAAATTTCCATCAAAACCACCCCAAAACCACCCCAAGAATTCCAAAATTTGGTCAAAACCGCCCCAAATCCTCAAATTTTGGTAAAAATCAGGAAATTTGGGTCCAAATCAGCAATTTTTGGTCAAAACCACCCCAAGAACCTCAAATGTTCATCAAAACCACCCCAAAACTTCCAATTTTGGTCCAAACCACTCCAAGAACTTCAAATTTTCTCCAAAACCACCCTAAAACCCCAAATTTTCACCAAACTCACCCCAAACCTCTCCAACTTTGGGTCAAACCCCTCAAATTCTGGTAAAACCACCCAAAATCTTCAAATTTGGATCTTAAACCACCCCAAATTCTCAATTTTGGGTCAAAATCAGCAAATCTTGGTCAAAACCACCCGAAATGCCCAAAATTTTCACCAAAAGTCAAAAGATTGGGTCAAAATCGGCAAATTTCGGTCAAATTCACCCCAAGAACCTCAAATTTCCATCAAAACCACCCCAGAACTCCCAAATTTTGGTCCAAACCACCCCAAAACTTCCAATTTTGGTCCAAACCACTCCAAGAACTTCCAATTTTGGTCAAAACCCCCAAATTTTCACCAAAACCACCCCAAACCTCTCCAATTTTGGGTCCAAACCCTCCGATTTTGGTGAAACCGCCCCCCAAAAACCCCCAAGAATTGGAAAATTCCCCGAATTTTTTATTCTCTAACAAAACGAGCGGCGGCTGCTCCAAAATCCACCCCAAAAGCCCCAAAATTCCCCCGAAATTCCCCAAAATCCTCTCAGGTGTCGCCGGCGCCGCTGATTTCGCCGAATTTCCGGCGTTTCCGGGATTTTTCCCGGCGTTTCCGGCGTTTTGCTGTCGATTTTCGGGGCGTTGGGGTTTGGGTCGGGGTCGAGGCGGGGTTGGGGTGGGGTTGGGGCCTTTTGGGTGGGTCTGGAGCCGTTTTGGGTGGGTTTGGCTCCATTTCGGCGGTTTCAAACCATTTCTGGTGGGTTCAGGGCAATTTTGGGTGGTTTCAAACCAATTTTTGATGGCTTCAAGACCTTTCTGTTGAGTTTTGACCAATTTTTGGTGGTTTCGAGACTCATCTGTTGGGTTTTGATCAAATTTTGATGGTTTCAAACCAATTTTTGGTGGGTTCAGGTCAATTTTGGATGGTTTCAAGACCTTTCTGTTGGGTTTGGACCAAATCTTGGTGGTTCGAAACCAATTGTTGATGGTCTCAAGACCTTTCTGCTGGGTTTTAACCAATTTTTGGTTGTTTCAAGATCTCTCTGTTGGGTTCACACCAATTTCTGGTGGGTTCCAGACCTTTCTGTTGAGTTTTGACCAATTTTTGGTGGTTTCAAACCATTTTTGATGGTTTCAAGACCTTTCTGCTGGGTTTCGACCAAATTTTGGTGGTTTCAAGACTCATCTGTTGGACTTTGATCAAATTTTGATGGTTTCAAACCATTTCTGGTGGGTTTCCACCAATTTTTGATGGTTTCAAATACTTTATGTTGAATTTGGACCAAATTTTGGTGGTTTCAAACCAATTTTGGATCGTTTCAAGACCTTTCTGTTGAGTTTTGACCAATTTTGGATGGTTTTAAACAATTTTGGTGGTTTCAATCAATTTTGGATGGTTTCAAGACTATTCCATTGAGTTTTGACCTTTTTTTATGGTTTCAAACCAATTTTTGATGGTCTCAAGACCTTTCTGCTGGGTTTCAACCAATTTTTGGTGGTTTCAAGACTCATCTGTTGGGTTTGGATCAAATTTCGATGGTTCCAAACCATTTTTGGTGGCTTTAGGTCAATTTTGGATGGTCTCAAGACCTTTCTGTTGGGTTTTCACCAAATCTTGGTGGGTTTCACCCAATTTTTTATGGTTTCAAGACCTTTCCGTTGACTTTTGACCAACTTTTGATGGTTTTAAACGATTTCTGGTGGTTTTGACCCATTTTTTTGGTGATTTCAATCAATTTTTGGTGGTTTCAAGTCCTTTCTGTGGAGTTTGGACCTTTTTTGATGGTTACAAACCATTTTTGATGGTTCCAAGACCTTTCTGTCGGGTTCCCGCCAATTTCTGGTGGTTCCAGACCTTTCTGTTGAGTTTTTACCAATTCTGGATGGTTTTAAACAATTTTTGGTCGTTTCAACCCATTTTTCGATCGTTTCAAGACCTTTCCGTTGAGTTTTGACCTTTTTTGATGGTTTCAAACCAATTTTGATGATTTCAAGACCTTTCAGCTGGGTTTTAACCAATTTTTGGTGGTTTCAAGATTCATCTGTTGGGTTTTGGTCAAACTTTGACAGTTTCAAACCCTTTCTGGTGGGTTTCCACCAATTTTTAGTGGTTTCAAGCCCTTTCTGTTGAGTTTGGACCAAATTTTGGTGGTTTCAAAACCTTTCCATTGACTTTTGACCTTTTTTGGTGGTTCCAAGACCTTTCTGTTGGGTTCACCCCAATTTCTGGTGGGTTCCAGACCTTTCTGTTGGGTTTTGACCAATTTTGGATGGCTTTAAACCAATTTTTGGTGGTTTCAACCCATTTTTTGGTGGTTTCAATCAATTTTGGATGGTTTCAAGACCTTTCTGCTGGGTTTCAACCAACTTTTGGTGGTTTCAAGACTCATCTGTTGGGTTTTGATCAAATTTTGATGGTTTCAAACCATTTTTGGTGGGTTCAGGTCAATTTTGGATGGTTTCAAGACCTTTCCATTGAATTTTGACATTTTTTGATGGTTTCAAACCATTTTTGGTGGGTTCAGGTCAATTTTGGATGGTTTCAAGACCTTTCCATTGAATTTTGACATTTTTTGATGGTTTCAAACCATTTTTGATGGTCTCAAGACCTTTCTGTTGGGTTTGGAGCAATTTTTGGTGGTTTCAAGATGTTTCTGTGGAATTTGGACCAAATTTTGGTGGTTTCAATGCAATTTTTCATGGTTTCAAGACCTTTCTGTTGAGTTTGGACCTTTTTTGATGGTTTCAAACCATTTTTGATGATTTCAAAATCTTTCTGTCGGGTTCACACCAATTTCTGGTGGGTTCCAGACGTTTCTGTTGACTTTTGACCAATTTTTGATGGTTTTAACCAATTTTTGGTGGTTTTAGCCCGTTTTTTTTGTGGTTTCAATCAATTTTGGATGGTTTCAAAACCCTTCCGTTGAGTTTTGACCTTTTTTGGTGGTTTCAAACCAATTTTTGATGGTCTCAAGACCTTTCTGTTGGGTTTTAACCAATTTTTGGTGGTTTCAAGACTCATCTGTTGGGTTTTGGTCAAATTTTGATGGTTTCAAACCATTTTTTGTGGGTTCAGGTCAATTTTGGATGGTTTCAAGGCCTTTCTGTTGAGTTTTGACCATTTCTTGATGGTTTCCAACCATTTTTGGTGGGTTTAGGCCAATTTTTGATGGCTTCAAGATTTTTCTGGTGGGTTTCCACCAATTTTTGGTGGTTCGAGATCTTTCTGTTGGGTTTGGAAGACATTTCTGGTGCTTTCAAGCACATTTTGATGGCTTTGGGAAATTTTTGGTGGTTTCAAGACCTTTCTGTTGGGTTTAGACCAAATTTTGGCATTTCCAGGCCATCTTTGGTGGGTTTAGGACAATTTTTGATGTTTCACCATCTTTCTGTTGGGTTTTGACCTTTTTTTGATGTTTCTAAACCATTTTTGGTGGTTTTGAGCAATTTTTCATGGTTCCATGACCTTTCTGTTTAGTTTCCACCAATTTTCAGCATTTTCAAGCCATTTTTGTTGGTTTCGAGCCAATTTGGTGGGTTTAGGTCAATGTTTGATATTTCCAGAACTTTCTGTCAGCTTTAGCCCAAATTCTGGGGGCTTCAAACCATTTTTGGTGGGTTTTAGTCAATTTCGGATGGTTTTGAGATCTTTCTGTTGAGCTTGGACCAAATTTTGGTGGTTTCAAACCAATTTTTGATGGTTTCAAGACCTTTGCTGTGTTTCCACCCATTTTTGGCATTTTCAAGCCAATTTTGGTGGGTTTAGGACAATTTTGGTGATTTAAGGACAATTTTTGATGGTTTCAAGACCTTTCTGTTGGGTTTGGACCAAATTTTGATGGTTTCAAACAAATTTTTGATGGTTTCAAGACCTTTCTCTTGAGTTTTGACCAATATTTGGTGGTTTCAAGACTCATCTGTTCGTTTTGGATCAAATTTTGATGGTTTCAAACCATTTTTGGTGGCTTTAGGTCAATTTTGGGTGGTTTCAAGACCTTTCCCTTGGGTTTGGACCAAATTTTGGTGGTTCCAACCAATTTTTGATGGTTTCAAGACCTTTACTGGGTTTCCACCCATTTTTGGCATTTTCAAGCCAATTTTGGTGGGTTTAGGTCAATGTTTTATGGTTTCAAGACCTTTCGGTTGGGTTTTGACCGATTCCTGGTGGTTTCACCCATTTTTTTGACGATTTCAAGACTTTCCTCTTGGGCTTCGACCGATTTTTGATCGTTTCACCCATTTTTGGATGACCTCAAAACTTTTCTGTTGAGTTTCAACCAAGCTTTGGTGCTTTCAACCAATCTTTGGTGGTTTCAAAACCTTTCATTTGATTTTTTTTACCAATTTTTGATGGTTTCAAGCCATTTTTCTCAATTCCAACCCATTTTTTTTGATGGTCCCAAGGCCATTCCATTCGCTCACCACCACTTTTTGGTGCTCGCAACCCATTTTCGTGTCTTCCAACCCATTTTTGATGGCTCAAATCCAATTCCATTCACTCACCACCAAATTCTGTCTCTTCCACCCCATTTTCGTGTCTTCCAACCCATTTTGACCATTTTCAACCCATTTTTGATGGTTCCAAGGCAATTCCATTCCCTCCCCACCAACTTTCATGTCTTCCAACCCATTTTTGTCTCTTCCAGCCCATTTTTACCAATCCCAACCCATTTTTGATGGTCCCAAGGCCATTCCATTCGCTCACCACCAACTTTTCGTGCTCTCAACCCATTTTTGTGTCCCCCACCCCATTTTTTATGGTTCCAAGCCAATTCCATTCACTCACCACCAACTTTTTTCTCTTCCAACCCATTTTTGTCACTCCTGACCCATTTTTGATGGTCCCAGGCCAACTCACCACCAACATCTGTCTCTTCCAACCAACCTTCATCTCTTCCAACCCATTTTTGGTCCCTTCCAACCCATTTTTACCAATTTCAACCCATTTTTGGTGTTTCAAGCAAACTCCATTCCCTCCCCACCAACTTTTCTCTCTTCCAACTCATTTTTGTCTCTTCCAACCCATTTTTGATGGTCCCAAGGCCATTCCATTCACTCACCACCAACTTTTGGTGCTCTCAACCCATTTTTGTCTCTTCCAACCCATTTTTACCAATTCCAAGACATTTTTGGTGGTTCCAAGCCAACTCCATTCTCTCACCACCAACTTTTGTCCCTCCCAACCCATTTTTGTTTCTTCCAGCCCATTTTTACCAATCCCAACCCATTTTGATGGTCCCAAGGCCATTCCATTCGCTCACCACCAATTTTTGGTGCTCCCATCCCATTTTTGTCTCTCCCACCCCATTTTTTTATGGTTCCAAGCCAATTCCATTCACTCACCACCAACTTTTTTCTCTTCCAAC
Organism: Nesospiza acunhae; assembly: GCA_013398715.1. Classification (NCBI taxonomy): domain Eukaryota; kingdom Metazoa; phylum Chordata; class Aves; order Passeriformes; family Thraupidae; genus Nesospiza; species Nesospiza acunhae. The sequence goes on along the minus strand of VZSU01000609.1, from coordinate 20,124 downwards.
CCATTTTTGTCACTCCTGACCCATTTTTGATGGTTCCAAGCCAACTCACCACCAACATCTGTCTCTTCCAACCAACCTTCATCTCTTCCAACCCATTTTTGGTCCCTTCCAACCCATTTTTACCAATTTCAACCCATTTTTGGTGTTTCAAGCAAACTCCATTCCCTCACCACCAACTTTTCTCTCTTCCAACTCATTTTTGTCTCTTCCAACCCATTTTTGTCACTTGTGACCCATTTTTGATGCTTCCAAGCTAATTCCATTCACTCACCAGCCACTTTTGTCTCTTCCAACCCATTTTTGTCCCTTCCAACCCATTTTTACCAATTTCCATCCATTTTTGATAGTTCCAAGCCAACTCCATTTGCTCAACACCAACTTTCGTCACTTTTCCACCCATTTTTGCCAATTTCAACCCATTTTTGGTGGTTCCAAGCCAATTCCATTCCCTCACCACCAACTTTTCTCTCTTCCAAGCCATTTTTCTCTCTTCCAACCCATTTTTGATGGTCCCAAGGCCGTTTCATTCGCTCACCACCGATTTTTGGTGCTCTCAACCCATTTTCGTGTCTCCCAACCCATTTTTACCAATTCCAACCCATTTTTTTCACTCCCAACCCATTTTTTGATGGTTCCAAGGCAATTCCATTCCCTCCCCACCAACTTTCATGTCTTCCATTTTTGTCTCTTCCAACCCATTTTTACCAATCCCAACCCATTTTGATGGTCCCAAGGCCATTCCATTCGCTCACCACCAACTTTTAGTGCTCCCATCCCATTTTTGTCGCTCCCGCCCCATTTTTGATGGTTCCAAGCCAACTCACCACCAACATCTGTCTCTTCCAACCAACCTTCCTCTCTTCCAACCCATTTTTGTCACTCCTGACCCATTTTTGATGGTTCCAAGCCAACTCACCACCAACATCTGTCTCTTCCAACCAACCTTCATCTCTTCCAACCCATTTTTGGTCCCTTCCAACACATTTTTGTCTCCTCCAACCCATTTTTACCAATTCCAGCACATTTTTGATGGTTCCTAAACAATTCCATTTGCTCACCACCACCTTTCATCTCTTCCAACCCGTTTTTGTCTCCTCCAACCCATTTTTACCAATTCCAACCCATTTCTGATGGTTCCAAGGCCATTCCATTCAGTCGCCAGCAATTTTTGGTGCTCTCAACCCATTTTTGTCTTCCAACCCATTTTTATCACTTCCAACCCATTTTTGCTGGTCCCAAGCCAATTCCATTCACTCACCACCAACTTTTGTCCCTTCCAACCCATTTCTGATGGTCCCAAGGCCATTCCATTCGCTCACCACCAATTTTTGGTTCTCTCAACCCATTTCTGTGCCTTCCAACCATTTCCTTTCTCTCCCAACCCATTTTTTCATGGTTCCAAGCCAACTCCATTCCCTCCCCACGGACTTTCATGTCTTCCAACCCATTTTTGTCTCTTCCAACCCATTTTTGATGGTTCCAAGGCCATTCCATTCCCTCACCACCAACTTGTGGTGCTCTCAACCCATTTTTGTGTTTTCCAACCCATTTTTGTCACTTCCAACCCATTTTTCACAGTTCCAAGCCAACTCCATTTACTCACCACCAACTTCTGTCTCTTCCAACCAACTTTTCTCTCTTCCAACCCATTTTTGTGTCTTCCAACCCATTCCGCGTGGTTCCAAACCAATTCCATTTGCTCACCACCAACTTTTGTCCCTTTCAACCCGTTTTTGTCACTTCCAAACCCTTTTTGATGATTCCAATGCGATTCCATTCACTCACCACCAACTTTTGTCTCTTCCAACCTGTTTTTGTCCCTTCCAACCCATTTTTGCCTCTCCCAACCCTCTTCTGATGTTTCCCCGCCATCTCCATTCACTCCCCACCAACCTCTGCCTCTCCCGACCCATTTTCTTCTCTCTTCTGACCCATTTTCAAACCGCTCCAGCTCCGTTTTTTTTTTTAATGCTCCCGCCACCTCCGACGCCAACAACTCCGCCGCCGACAGCGCCGCCGCTAAAACTCCTCGCCGCCTCCCCTCCCGCCCTCGCCCTCCCCCGAAAACGACAACCCAAAAAAAAAAAAAAAAAAAAAAACCCAAAAAAAAAAAAAGAAAAACCCCCCCCGCCCCCCGAAAAAACCAAAAAAAGTCACGTTTTATTTTTGGATCTGGAATATAAAAAGCCGCAGGTTGATGTTCTTGGCCGCCAGCAGTTTGTTGCACTCCACCGAGTCGACGATGGGCAGCGCCATGTAGTCGGTCTCGTTGCTCTCGTTGCTGAAGACGAAGTGGTAGATGACCGGGTTGATCTTGACGTCGTCGTAGGGCCCCTCGAGGAGGAGGAAGGAGCACTCCATGGGCGAGTTGACCTTGCTCTTGAGGATCAGCTGGAAGCTGAGCGTGCGCTTGCACGACAGGTTGGGGTTGCGCTCCGAGTCGTTGACGCGCGCCTTCAGCACCCACGTCTGGTTGAGCACGGTGAGGCGCGGCGTCTCGTAGTAGAGGCGCGTGATGAAGTCGTCCGTGCGGTACGGGCGGAACTGAACCTCTGCCGGAGCCGGCGGGGGAAACGGGGCGAGAGAAAATCGGGGTGAGAGAAATTCGGGGTGAGAGGAATTAATTCGGGGTGAGGGAAAATCGGGGTGAGACAAATTAATTTGGGGTGAGAGAAATTCGGGGTGAGAGAAATTAATTCGGGGTGAGGGAAATTCAGGGTGAGAGGAATTCGGGGTGAGAGGAATTAATTCGGGGTGAGGGAAATTCGGGGTGAGGGAAATTTGGGGTGAGAGGAATTCGGGGTGAGGGAAATTCGGGGAGAGAGAAATTCAGCACGAGGGAAATTCGGGGTGAGAGGAATTCGGGGTGAGGGGAATTTGGGGTGAGAAGAATTCGGGGTGAGAGAAATGAATTCGGGGTGAGGGAAATTCGGGGTGAGGGAAATTCAGGGTGAGAGGAATTCCAGGTGAGAGAAATTCAGGGTGAGGGAAATTCGGTGCGAGGGAAATTCGGGGAGAGAGAAATTCGGGGTGAGGGAAAATCGAGGAGAGGGAAAATCGGGGTGAGGGAAATTCGGGGTGAGAGAAATGAATTCAGGGTGAGAGGAATTCGGGGTGAGAGAAAATCGAGGAGAGGGAAAATCAGGGTGAGGGAAATTCTGGGTGAGGGAAATTCGGGCTGAAAGAAATTCGGTTTGAGAGAAATTTGGGGTGAGGGAAATTCGGGGTGAGCGAAAATCGGGGGAGAGGAATTCGGGGAGAGAGAAATTCGGGGTGAGAGGAAATCGGGGAGAGAGAAATTCGGGGTGAGAGAAATTAATTTGCGGTGAGAGGAATTCGGGGTGAGAGGAATTCGGAGTGAGGGAAATTCAGGGTGAGAGGAATTCGGGGTGAGGGAAATTCGGGGTGTGAGAAATTCGGGGTGAGGGAAATTTGGGGTGAGAGAAATTAATTCAGGGTGACAGGAATTTGGGGTGAGAGAAATTAATTCCGGGTGAGGGAAATTCAGGGTGAGAGGAATTCGGGGTGAGGGAAAATCGGGGTGAGGGAAATTCGGGGGAGAGGAATTCGGGGTGAGACGGGGGAGAAAGGTTTGGGAAAAGGGAGGATTGGTCAGGGGGATTCAATGGATTGGTCAGGATTTGGGAGGTTTTGGGAGTCATCATCAGATCCTACAAGGGTTCACCAGGATCCTACAAAATTCCCAGAATTATCCATGGATCCTACAAGGATTCACCAGAATCCTACAAAATTCCTGGAATCATCACCAGGATCCTACAAAATTCCCCAAATTCTCATCAGATCCCAAAAGGATTCACCAGGATCCTACAAAATTCCTGGAATTATTTTTGGATCCCACAAGGCTTCATCAGAATCCTACAAAATTCCCAAAATTCTCATAAGGTCTTAAACTGGATTCACCAAGATCCTACAAAATTCCCAGAATTCTCACCAGATGCTACAAGGGTTCCCCAGGATCCTAAAAAATTCCTGGAATCATCACCAGGATCCTACAAAATTCCCAAAAGGATTCACCAGGATCCTATGGAATTCCCAAAATCCTCATCAGATCCTACAAGGGTTCCCCAGGATCCTACAGAATTCCCAAAATTCTCATCAGATCCCATCAGGGTTCACCGGGATCCTACAAAATTCCGAAAATTCTCATCGGATCCCAAAGGGATTCATCGGAATCCTACAGAATTTCCAAAATTATCATCAGATCTTACAAGGTTTCACCACGACCCTACAAAATTCCCCAAATTCTCATCAGGTCCCAGAAGGATTCACCAGGATCCTACAAAATTCCTGGAATTATTTTTGGATCCCACAAGGCTTCATCAGAATCCTACAAAATTCCCAAAATTCTCATAAGGTCTTAAACTGGATTCACCAAGATCCTACAAAATTCCCAGAATTCTCACCAGATGCTACAAGGGTTCCCCAGGATCCTAAAAAATTCCTGGAATCATCACCAGGATCCTACAAAATTCCCAAAAGGATTCACCAGGATCCTATGGAATTCCCAAAATCCTCATCAGATCCTACAAGGGTTCCCCAGGATCCTACAGAATTCCCAAAATTCTCATCAGATCCCATCAGGGTTCACCGGGATCCTACAAAATTCCGAAAATTCTCATCGGATCCCAAAGGGATTCATCGGAATCCTACAGAATTTCCAAAATTATCATCAGATCTTACAAGGTTTCACCACGACCCTACAAAATTCCCCAAATTCTCATCAGGTCCCAGAAGGATTCACCAGGATCCTACAAAATTCCTGGAATTATTTTTGGATCCCACAAGGCTTCATCAGAATCCTACAAAATTCCCAAAATTCTCATAAGGTCTTAAACTGGATTCACCAAGATCCTACAAAATTCCCAGAATTCTCACCAGATGCTACAAGGGTTCCCCAGGATCCTAAAAAATTCCTGGAATCATCACCAGGATCCTACAAAATTCCCAAATTTATCCCAAGTTTCCAAGTGGCTTCAGCAGGATCCTACAAAATTCCCAAAATTATCATCAGATCCTACAAGGTTTCACCAGGATCCTACGGAATTCCCAGAATTCTCACCAGGTCCTACAAGGGTTCCCCAGGATCCTAAAAAATTCCCAGAATTATCAATGGATCCCAACCTGGGTTCCTCATTATCCCACAAAATTCCTAAATTTCTCATCAGATCCTACAAAATTCCCAGAATTCTCATCAGATCCTACAAGGGTTCACCAGGACCCTACGGAATTCCTGGAATCATCACCAGGATCCTACAAAATTCCCAAATTTATCCCAAGTTTCCAAGTGGCTTCACCGGGATCTGACAAAATTCCCAAAATTATCCTCAGATCCTAAAAGGACTCATCAGGATCCTATAAAATTCCTGGAATTATCAACGGATCCAGAAAGGATTCACCAAGATCCTATAAAATTCCCAAATTTATCCCAGGTTTCCAAGTGGCTTCACCGGGATCTGACAAAATTCCCAAAATTATCACCAGGATCCTACAAGATCCCACAAAATTCTCATCAGGTCCTACAAGGATTCACCAGGATCCTACGGAATTCCTGGAATCATCACCAGGATCCTACAAAATTCCAAAAATTCTCATCAGATCCCAAAAGGATTCACCGGGATCCTACAAAATTCCCAAAATCCTCATCAGATCCTACAAGGGCTCACCAGGATCCTACAAAATTCCCAAAATTCTCATCAGGTCCCGAAAGGATTCACCAAGATCCCACAAAATTCCCAAAATTCTCATCAGATCCCAAGGGGATTCACCGGGATCCTACAAAATTCCCAAAATTCTCACCAGATCCTACAAGAGTTCACCAGGATCCTACAAAATTCCCCAAATCCTCATCAGACCCTAACAGGGTTCACCAGGATCCTACAAAATTCCTGGAATCATCACCAGGATCCTACAAAATTCCCAAAATCCTCATCTGGTTCTACAAGGATTCACCAGGATCCTACAAAATTCCCAAATTTATCCCAAGTTTCCAAGTGGCTTCACCGGGATCTGACAAAATTCCCAAAATTATCAACAGGACCCTACAAGATCCCACAAAATTCTCATCAGGTCCTACAAGGATTCACCAGGATCCTACAAAATTCCCAAATTTATCCCAAGTTTCCAAGTGGCTTCACCGGGATCTGACAAAATTCCCAAAATTATCATCCGATCCTAAAAGGACTCATCAGGATCCTATAAAATTCCTGGAATTATCAATGGATCCCGAAAGGATTCACCAAGATCCTGTAAAATTCCTAATTTTATCCCAGGTTTCCAAGTGGCTTCACCAGGATCCTACAAAATTCCCAAAATTATCAACAGGACCCTACAAGATCCCACAAAATTCTCATCAGGTCCTACAAGGATTCACCAGGATCCTACGGAATTCCTGGAATCATCACCAGGATCCTACAAAATTCCCAAATTTATCCCAAGTTTCCAAGTGGCTTCACCAGGATCCTACAAAATTCCCAAAATTCTCATCAGATCCCAAAAGGATTCACCAAGATCCCACAGAATTCCCAAAATTCTCACCAGGTCCTACAAGGATTCACGAGGATCCCATAAAATTCCCCGAATTGTCACCGGGATCAGACAAAATCCCCCAAATTCCCATCAGAATCCCGTTGTCTTCTCCGTTACCGAATTTGGGAATTCCCAAAATTTCCCCCCCCCGGCCCCGCCGGCCAATCCCACCCCAATTGTTCTGGGATTTCCAGGAGAAATCCCAAATCTCCTTCTCACGGCCGAAAAACCTCGGAGAAGTTTTGGGGACTTTTTGGAAAATCCCAAAAAAATCGCAGGAAATTCCAGAAAATCCCAAAAAAATGCTCGGGAAATTCCAGAAAATCTTGGGAAAATCCCAAAACGTTCGCAGAGAAACCCGAAAAAACCTTGGAGAACACGACAAAGACTTTGGAAAACCTTCAGAAAATCCCAGGAGAACCTCAAAAGAACTTCTGGAAACCATGGGAAACCCCTGGAGAACCCATTGGAAACTCGCAAAAACCATGGAAAACCCTTGGAGAACCCCAACAAACCTTCACAAAACCCCATAAAACCTTCAGGAAACCTTCAGGGAGCTTCGTGAAACTACAAAAAAACCTTCACAAAACACCATAAAAACTTCAAAAAACCCCACAAAACCTTCAGAAAACCCCAAAAAACCATCAGAAAATCCCATAAAACCTTCAGGAAACCCCACAAAACCTTCAGGATACCCCATAAAACCGTTGGAGAACCCAAAAAAACCTTCAGGAAACTGCATAAAACCTTCAGGAAACCCCACAAAACCTTCAGGATACCCCATAAAACCGTTGGAGAACCCAAAAAAACCTTCAGGAAACTGCATAAAACCTTCAGGAAACCCCATAAAACCTTCTGAAAACTCCATAAAACCTTCACAAAACCCCATAAAACCTTCTGAAAGCCCCACAAAACCTTCAGGAAACCTCATAAAACCTTTGGAGAACCATAAAAAACTTTCAAGAAACCCCATAAAACCTTCAGAAAACCCCACACCTTCAGGAAACCACATAAGACCTTCACAAAACCTCATAAAACCTTCAGAAAACACCACAAAACCTTCTGAAAACAACATAAAACCTTCAGAAAACCCCACAAAGCCTTCAGGAAACCCCACAAAACCTTCAAAAAACCCCATGAAACCCTCAGGAAACCCCAAAAAACCTTTAGGAAACCCCACAAAACCTTCAGGAAACCTCATAAAACCTTCACAAAACCTCATAAAACCTTCAGGAAACCCCAAAAAACCTTCAGGAAACTCCATAAAACCTTCAGGAAACCTGATAAAACCTTCAGGAAACCACACAAAGAACCCCAAAAAACCTTCAGGAAACTCCATAAAACCTTCAGGAAACCCCATAAAACCTTCAGGAAACCACACAAAACCTTCAGGGAACTCCACAAAACCTTCAAAAAACCCCACAAAACCCTCAGGAAACTCCATAAAACCTTCACGAAACCTCATAAAACCTTCTAGAAACTCATAAAACCTTTGGAGAAACCAAAAAAACTCCAAGAAACCTCAAAAAACCTTTGGAGAAGCCAAAAGAAACCTTCAGAAAACCCCATAAAACCTTCAGGAAACCCCACAAAACCTTCTGAAAATCCCCGAAATTTTTTAGAACTTGTGGAATTCGGTGGAATTTTCGGGAGCCGCGGCGGCTGCCGTACCGGTGTAGCCGATCTTCTCGAAGCTGAGCAGGCTGAAGATGCTGCTGGAGAGCTGCATCTCCTTCTTTGGAAAACCTTTGAAAACCCTTGAAGAACCCCATAAAAGCTTCTAAAAACCATGGGAAACCCTTGAAGAACCACAAAAAACCTTCTGAAAACCCCATAAAACCTTCAGGAAACCCCATAAAACCTTCACAAAACCCCATAAAACCTTCTGAAAACTCCATAAAAGCTTCAGGAAACCCCATAAAACCTTCGGGAAACCTCATAAAACCTTCAGGAAACCCTAAAAAACCTTCTGAAAACCCCACAAAACCCTCAGGGAACTCCACAAAACCTTCAAAAAACCCCACAAAACCTTCAGGGAACTCCTCAAAACCTTCACAAAATCCCATAAAACCTTCAAGAAACCCCACAAAACCTTCAGGAACCCCACAAAACCTTCTGAAAACCCCACAAACCTTCTGAAAGCCCCACAAAACCTACAGGAAACCTCATAAAACCTTTGGAGAACCCAAAAAATCCTCCAGGAAACCCCATAAAACCTTCAGGAAACCCCACAAAAGCTTCTGAAAACCCCATAAAACCTTCAGAAAACCTCATAAAACCTTCAAGAAACCTCATAAAACCTTTGGAGAACCCAAAAAATCCTCCAGGAAACCCCATAAAACCTTCAGGAAACCCCACAAAACCTTCAGGATACCCCATAAAACCGTTGGAGAACCCAAAAAAACCTCCAGAAAACTCCTTAAAACCTTCAGGAAACCCCACAAAACCTTCAGGAAACCCCATAAAACCTTCACGGAACCCCCGAAATTTTGGAGGATTTGTGGAATTCGGTGGAATTTTTGGGAGCTGTGGTGGCTGCCGTACCGGTGTAGCCGATCTTCTCGAAGCTGAGCAGGCTGAAGATGCTGCTGGAGAGCTGCGTCTCCTCCTTTGGAAAACCTTTGAAAACCCTTGGAGAACCCCATAAAAGCTTCTAAAAACCATGGGAAACCCTTGGAGAACCCAAAAAAACCTTCTGAAAACCATGGGAAACCCTTGGGGGAACCACAAAAAACCTGAAAACCCCATAAAACCTTCAGGAAACCTCATAAAACCTTCAGGAAACCCTATAAAACCCTCAGGAAAACTTAAACAACCTTTGGAGAACCCAAAAAAACCTTCATGAAACCCCATAAAACCCTCATGAAACCTCATAAAACCTTCACAAAACCCCACAAAACCTTCAGGAAACACCAAAATACCTTTAGGAAACTCCATAAAACCTTCAGGAAACCCCCAAAAAACTTCAGGAAACCCCACGAAACCTTCAGGGAACTCCACAAAACCTTCAAAAAACCCCACGAAACCCTCAGGAAACCCCATAAAACCTTCAAGAAACCTCATAAAACCTTTGGAGAACCCAAAGAAAACCTCCAGGAAACCCCAAAAAACCTTCTGAAAACCCCATAAAACCTTCAAGAAACCCCACAAAACTTTCAGAAAACTCCATAAAACCTTCAGGAAACCCCACAAAACCTTCAGGATACCCCATAAAACCGTTGGAGAACCCAAAAAAACCTTCAGGAAACTGCATAAAACCTTCAGGAGACCCCAAAAAACCTTCAGGGAGCTCCTCAAAACCTTCAGGAAACCCCATAAAACCTTCTGAAAACCCCATAAAACCTTCAGAAAACCTCATAAAACCTTCAAGAAACCTCATAAAACCTTTGGAGAACCCAAAAAATCCTCCAGGAAACCCCATAAAACCTTCAGGAAACCCCACAAAAGCTTCTGAAAACCCCATAAAACCTTCACAAAACCCCACAAAACCTTCAGGAAACCTCAAAAAACCTTCAGGAAACCCCATGAAACCCTCAGGAAACCCCATAAAACCTTCAAGAAACCTCATAAAACCTTTGGAGAACCCAAAAAAACCTTCAGGGAACCCCCGAATCTTTGGAGGATTTGTGGAATTCGGTGGAATTTTCGGGAGCCGCGGCGGCTGCCGTACCGGTGTAGCCGATCTTCTCGAAGCTGAGCAGGCTGAAGATGCTGCTGGAGAGCTGCATCTCCTTCTCTGGAAAACCTTTGAAAACCCTTGGAGAACCCCATAAAAGCTTCTAAAAACCATGGGAAACCCTTGGAGAACCCAAAAAAACCTTCTGAAAACCATGGGAAACCCTTGGGGGAACCACAAAAAACCTTCTGAAAACTCCATAAAACCTTCAGGAAACCTCATAAAACCTTCACAAAACCCCATAAAACCTTCTGAAAACTCCATAAAAGCTTCAGGAAGCCCCATAAAACCTTCGGGAAACCTCATAAAACCTTCAGGAAACCCCACAAAACCTTTAGGAAACCCCACAAAACCCTCAGGGAACTCCTCAAAACCTTCACAAAATCCCATAAAACCTTCAAGAAACCCCACAAAACCTTCTGAAAACCCCATAAAACCTTCACAAAACCTCATAAAACCTTCAGGGAACTCCACAAAACCTTCAAAAAACCCCACAAAACTTCAGGAAACCTCATAAAACCTTCAGGAAACCCCATAAAACCGTTGCAGAACCCAAAAAAACCTTCTGAAAACCCCACAGAACCTTCAAGAAACCCCGTAAAACCTTCAGAAAGCTCCATAAAACCTTCAGGGAACCCCATAAAACCTTCAAGAAACCTCACAAAACCCTTGGCAAACCCAAAAAAAACTTCTGAAAACCCCATAAAAACTTCAGGAAACCCCATAAAACCTTCAGAAAACTGCATAAAACCTTCAGAAAACTGCATAAAACCTTCAGAAAACTGCCTAAAACCTTCAGGAAACCCCATAAAACCTTTGGAGAACCCCAAAAAACCTCCAGGAAACCCCACAAAACCTTCAGGAAACCCCATAAAACCTTTGGAGAACCCCAAAAAACCTCCAGGAAACCCCACAAAACCTTCAGGAAACCCCACAAAACCTTCTGAAAATCCCCGAAATTTTGGAGGATTCGGTGGAATTTTCGGGAGCCGCGGTGGCTGCCGTACCGGTGTAGCCGATCTTCTCGAAGCTGAGCAGGCTGAAGATGCTGTTGTAGAGCTGCATCTCCTTCTTGCGCGTTTGGTCCATCTCGTCCAGGATGTCCATGAGCTCGTTGCCCGTCTTGGTGGGGTGCGAGCACTCGGCCTCGTGCACCGAGAGCTCGTGGAAGGGGCCCTGCCAGGGACAGCCGATGCGCTTGTACTTGCACTGCGTCACCCTGCGGGGACACACGGACACAAATGGCACCTCCGGCGGGGACAAACGGACGGCGCGGGGACATCCGGGGAGAGAGACGGGAAATTCGGGAAAATTCGGGAAAACGAGGAGGGAAAATCTGGAGGGAAAAGGGGAAATTTGGGGAAATTTTGGGAAATGAGGAGGGAAAATTTGGGGGGAAAATGGAAAATCAAGAGAGGAAATTTGGGAGAGAAATGGAAAAATTGGGGGGAAAATGGAAAATGCAAGTGGAAAATTTGGGAATTTTTTGGGATAAAGATGGAAAATGCAGAGTGGGAAATTCGGGAGAAAAATGGAAAATCAAGAGAAGGAAATTTGGGGAGAGAAATGGAAAATCAAGACAGGAAATTTGGGAGAGAAATGGAAAATTTGGGAAAATTTTGGAAAACAAAGAGGGAAAATTTGGAGGGAAAATGGAAAATTTGGAAAAATCAAGAGGGAAAATTTGGAGAGAAAATGGAAAATTTGGGAGAGAAATGAAAAATCCGAGTGGGAAATTTGGGAAAGAAATGGAAAATCCAAGTGGGAAAATTTGGGAGAGAAAAATGGAAAATTTGGGAATTTTTTGGGATAAAGATGAAAAATCCAGGGTGGGAAATTTGGGAGAAAAATGGAAAATCAAGAGAAGAAAATTTGGGGAGAGAAATGGGAAATGAAGAGAGGAAATTTGGGAGAGAAACGGAATATCCCAAGTGGGAAATTTGGGGAGAGAAACGGAAAATTTGGAGGGAAAATCTGGAGGGAAAAGGGGAAATTTGGGGAAATTTTGGGAAATGAGGAGGGAAAATTTGGGGGGAAAATGGAAAATCAAGAGAGGAAATTTGGGAGAGAAATGGAAAAATTGGGGGGAAAATGGAAAATCCAAGTGGAAAATTTGGGTGAGAAATGGAACATTTGGGAGAAAAGTAAAAAATCCGAGTGGGAAATTTGGGAAAGAAATGGAAAACGCGAGTGGGAAATTTTGGATAAAAATGGAAAATCCGAGTGGGGAACTTGAGATAAAAATGGAAAATTGGGGGAGAGAAATGGAAAATCAAAGTAGGAAATTTGGGAGAGAAATGGGAAATTAAGAGTGGGAAAATTTGAGATGAAAATGGAAAATTTGGGGGGGGAAATGGAAAATCTGAGTGGGAAATTTGGGAGAGAAATGGAAAATTTGGGGGGAAAATGGAAAATGCAAGTGGGAAAATTTGGGATGAAAATGGAAAATCCAAATGGAAAATTCGGGAGAGAAAAATGGAAAATTTGGGAAAATTTTGGAAAATGAAGAGGGAAAATTTGGAGGGAAAACGGAAAATTTGGGAGAGAAATGGAAAATCTGAGTGGGAAATTTGGAAAAGAAGTGGAAAATCCAAGTGGGAAAATTTGGGAGAGAAAACGGAAAATTTGGGAATTTTTTGGGATAAAGATGGAAAATCCAGAGTGGGAAATTTGGGAGAGAAATGGAAAATCAAGAGAAGAAAATTTGGGGAGAGAAATGGGAAATGAAGAGTGGGAAAATTTGAGACAAAAATGGAAAATTTGGGTAAGTAATGGAAAATTTGGAGGGAAAATAGAAAATCCGAGTGGGAAAATTTGGGAGAGAAAAATGGAAAATTGGGGAGGAAAATGGAAAATCGGAGGGGGAGATTTGGGGAGAGAAATGGAAATTTTGGGAAAATTTTGGGAAATTAGGAGTGAAAATTTGGAGGGCAAATGGAAAATCAAGAGAGGAAAATTTGGGAGAGAAATGGAAAATCCGAGTGGGAAAATTTGGGAAAGAAATGGGAAATCAAGAGTGGAAAATATGGGATGAAAAATGGAAAATCCAAGTGGGAAATTGGGAGAGAAAAATAAAAAATTTGGGGGGAAAATGGAAAATCAAGAGAGGAAATTTGGGAGAGAAATGGAAAAATTGGGGGGAAAATGGAAAATCCAAGTGGAAAATTTGGGTGAGAAATGGAACATTTGGGAGAAAAGTAAAAAATCCGAGTGGGAAATTTGGGAAAGAAATGGAAAACGCGAGTGGGAAATTTTGGATAAAAATGGAAAATCCGAGTGGGGAACTTGAGATAAAAATGGAAAATTGGGGGAGAGAAATGGAAAATCAAAGTAGGAAATTTGGGAGAGAAATGGGAAATTAAGAGTGGGAAAATTTGAGATGAAAATGGAAAATTTGGGGGGGGAAATGGAAAATCTGAGTGGGAAATTTGGGAGAGAAATGGAAAATTTGGGGGGAAAATGGAAAATGCAAGTGGGAAAATTTGGGATGAAAATGGAAAATCCAAATGGAAAATTCGGGAGAGAAAAATGGAAAATTTGGGAAAATTTTGGAAAATGAAGAGGGAAAATTTGGAGGGAAAACGGAAAATTTGGGAGAGAAATGGAAAATCTGAGTGGGAAATTTGGAAAAGAAGTGGAAAATCCAAGTGGGAAAATTTGGGAGAGAAAAATGGAAAATTTGGGAATTTTTTGGGATAAAGATGGAAAATCCAGAGTGGGAAATTTGGGAGAAAAATGGAAAATCAAGAGAAGAAAATTTGGGAGAGAAATGGGAAATGAAGAGTGAAAATTTTCGAGGGAAAATGGAAAATTTGGGAAAGAAATGGAAAATTTGGAGGGAAAATGGAAAATCCGAGTGGGAAAATTTGGGAGAGAAAAATGGAAAATTTGGGAATTTTTTGGGATAAAGATGGAAAATCCAGAGTGGGAAATTTGGGAGAAAAATGGAAAATCAAGAGAAGAAAATTTGGGAGAGAAATGGGAAATGAAGAGTGAAAATTTTCGAGGGAAAATGGAAAATTTGGGAAAGAAATGGAAAATTTGGAGGGAAAATGGAAAATCCGAGTGGGAAAATTTGGGAGAGAAAAATGGAAAATTGGGGAGGAAAACGGAAAATCGGAGGGGGAGATTTGGGGAGAGAAATGGGAAATTTGGGAAAGAAAAATGGAAAATTTGGGAAAGAAATGGAAAATCCAAGTGGGAAAATTTGGGATGAAAATAGAAAATTAAGAGTAGAAAATTTGGGATAAAAATGAAAAAATCAGACTGGAAAATTTGGGGATTTTTTGGGATAAAGATGAAAAATCCAGAGTGGGAAATTTGGGAGAAAAATGGAAAATCAAGAGAAGAAAATTTGGGGAGAGAAATGGAAAATCCGAGTGGGAAAATTTTGATGAAAAACAGAAAATTTGGGAGAAAAATGGGAAATTTGGGAATTTTTGGGGTCAGAGCTGTCCAACCCCCGGGGCAATCGGGGAGCGGCACCGGGACATCGCGGAGAACGGGGAAAAACGGCAAATTTGGGCAAAATTGGTGGGATTCGGGGGAAATTTGGGGTTCAAATGACCCAAAAGGCCCAAAAATGCCCATAAATTCCTAAAAATGGCAGCCGGGATCAAGCCCAGCCCTCGGTTGTCCTCACGCAGCTTCTGGTGGGGCTCCAAGGAGGATCTCGAGAACTTTGAGGTGGCCCAACACCTTGAAAGCACCAAAAACCACCCAAAAACCACCCCAAAAGGCCCAAAAACCACCTTGAAACCCCAAAAACCCCCCAATGTTCTTCTGGTGCTGCTCCAAGGAAGACCTCAAGAACTTTTTGGTGTCCCACCATCCCAAAATCACCAAAAACCATCCTGAAACCACAAAAAACCACCTTGAAACCACCAAAAATCACTTCAAAACCACCCTGAAACCCCAAAAAACCCCAAACGTTCTTCTGGTGCTGCTCCAAGGAAGATCTCAAGAACTTTGACGTGGCCCACCACCCCAAAACCACCAAAATCCATCCCGAAACCACCCAAAACCACCACAAAACCCCAAAATACCTCAAAAAAAAAATCCCAAAAAATCCCAAAAATTGTTCACCTGTCCTCACACTCCTTCAGGTGTTGATCCAAGAAAGATCTCAAGAACTTTCAGATGTCCCACCACACCGAAACCACCAAAAACCATCCTGAAACCCCAAAAACCACCTCAAAACCACCCAGAACCACCTCCAGACCCCAAAATACCTCCAAAAAAATCCCAAAAAATTCTCAGAAAATCCCAAATAAATCCCCAACATCCTCCTGGTGGTGCTCCAAAAAAGACCTCAAGAACTTTGAGATGTCCCACCTTCCCCAAACCACCACAAAACCACCTTGAAACGACCAAAAATCACTTCAAAACCACCCTGAAACCCCCCAAAACCCCAATGTTCTTCTGGTGGTCCTCCAAGGAAGATCTCAAGAACTTTGAGGTGTCCCACCACCCCAAAACCACCAAAAAGCATCCTGAAACCACCCAAACCACCACAAAACCACCCAGAACCACCTCCAGACACCAAAACACCTCAAAAAACATCCCCAAAAAATCCCAAAAAATCCCTGACATCCTCCTGATGGTACTCCAAGAAAGATCTCAAGGACTTTGAGGTGTCCCACCACCCCAAAACCACCAAAAAGCATCCTGACACCACCCAAAAACCACCACAAAACCACCCAAAGACACCTCGAAACCCCAAAATACCTCAAAAAAATCCCAAAAATCCTTCACCTGTCCTCACTCTCCTGCAGGTGTTGATCCAAGAAAGATCTCAAGAACTTTCAGATGTCCCACCACACCGAAACCACCAAAAACCATCCTGAAACCCCAAAAACCACCTCAAAGCCACCGAAAGCCACTTCAAAACCCCAAAATACCTCAAAAAAATCCCCAGTCTCTCCCAGGATGACTCCTTCTGCTGGCACTCCAAAGATCTCACGAACTTTGAGATGTCCCACCACCCCGAAACCACCAAAATCCATCCTGAAACCACCCCAAACCACCACAAAACCACCCAGAACCATCTCCAGACCCCAAAACACCTCAAAAAAATCCCAGATAAATCCCCAACATCCTTCTGCTGCTGCTCCAAGGAAGATCTCAAGAACTTTGAGATGTCCCACCACCCCAAAACCACCAAAATCCATCCTGAAACCACCCAAAACCACCACAAAACCACCCAGAATGACCTCCAGACCCCAGAACACCTCAAAAAAAAATCCCAAAAATCTCCAAAAAACCCCAAAAAAACCCCAAAAAATCCCCAAAAAAAAACCCCAAAAACTCCCAGAAACGGACCTGTCCTGGCACTCGTCCTTCTGGTGGCGCTCGAGCAGCGAGCGGGGGAACTGGCGGGCGCAGAAGCCGCACTCGGCCGGCAGCTCGCTGACCGCCTTCTCCACGGCCAGGTTGCGGCAGCAGAGGCTCTTGGAGATCTCGCAGCGGCAGTTGGGACACGTGGCCTGCTCCTCCTTGAGCCGCGAGTCGGCCAGCAGGTGGATGAAGCAGCCGGCGCACATCAGGTGCCCGTTGGTGCACTGAAAAACGGCGAAAAATGGGAATTTCCCCCCGTTTTTAGTGTCGGGTTTTCATTCAGTTCTCTCGTTTTTTCCCGCGGTTTTCATTGAAAATTTTCCTGTTTCATTTCCCGTTTTCCCGCGGTTTTCATTGAAAATTTTCCCGTTTTCATTGAAAATTTTCCCGCGGTTTTCACTGAAAATTTTCCCGCTTAATTTCAAGTTTTCCCGCGGTTTTCATTGAAAATTTTCCTGTTTAATTTCAAGTTTTCCCACGGTTTTCATTGAAAATTTTCCCCTTTAATTTGTCATTTTACCTCATTCTTCATTGAAAATTTTCCCGTTTAATTTCAAGTTTTCCCGCATATTTAATTGAAAATTTTCCTGTTTAATTTGTTGTTTTTCCGCATTTTTAATTGAAAATTTTCCTCTTTAATTTCAACTTTTCCCGCGGTTTTCATTGAAAATTTTCCTGTTTCATTTCAAGTTTTCCCGCATTTTTAATACTGAAAATTTTCCAATTTAATTTCCCGTTTTCCCGCGTTTTTCATTGAAAATTTTCCCATTTCATTTCAAGTTTTCCCGCGGTTTTCATTGAGAATTTTCCTGTTTAATTTCCCGTTTTCCCACGGTTTTTAATTGAAATTTTTCCTGTTTAATTTCAAGTTTTCCCGCGTTTTTCATTGAGAATTCTCCCGTTCGATTTGTCGCTTTCCCGCCTTTTTAATTCCGGTTTCTGCCCGTTTTTGTTCTTTTTCCACCTTTTAAATCAAAATTTTCCCACATTTTTATTCTTACTTTTTCTATAGAATTTATCTTTTTTCAACCATTTTAATTCCATTTTTCCAATGGAAATTTTTCTATAATTCCATTTTTTCCTACTTATTTTAATTCTTATTTTTACCATTTTCCCACCTTTTTCCCACCTCATTTTCCCACCTTTATTTCTCAGCATTTTTCCCCATTATTTATCCCAAATATTCCCAGTTTTTCCTCATTTTCCCCCCTAATTTAGGAATATTTTTCCCTATTGATTACCGTTAATATTCCCAATTTTTCCTCATTTTCCCCCATTATTTCTCCCCATTGATCCCCAATTCCCCACTGGAATTCCCCATTGATCCCCAATTCCCCATTGATTCCACATTGATCCCCAATTCCCCATTGATCCCCAATTCCCCATTGATTCCCCATTGATCCCCAATTCCCCATTGATTCCCCATTCGTCGCCAATTCCCCATTGATCCCCAATTCCCCATTGGAATTCTCCATTGATTCCCATTCCCCATTGATCCCCAATTCCCCATTGATCCCCAATTCCCCACTGGAATTCTCCATTGATTGATTTCCAATTCCCCATTGATTCCCCATTGGAATTTCCCATTTCTGCACCGGGAATGAAAGATAACTGGAACTTTTGGGGATTTGGTGCCGTTGGAATTCGTGGTTGGGTTGGTGGGAGGGAAACTGAGGCACGGGGTGGTCATGCTGACAGTGGAACTCAAAAATCCCAATTTAAAGCTCCAATCTGGCACTTCAAGGGTTAATTTATTCTGGGAATTAGCTCGAATTTTTCCTGAATATTCTTATTATCGGTCCTTACTATTTTTCCCTAAAATTCCCAATTTATCCTCATTTTTACAACTGATTTATTCTCCTTTTTCCGCTTTATTTATTCTCATTTTCCACCTTTTTCCGCCATTTCCCCTCTTTATTTATCAATAATTTCTCCTATTATTTATTCCAAATATTCCCAATTTTCCCCCATTTCCCTCTTTATTTATCAATAATTTCCCCTTTTATTAATATCTCATTTTTTCCCCATTTTCCCTCTTTATTTATCAATAATTTCTCCTATTATTTATTAATAATATCTCCAATTTTTCCTCATTTTCCCCATTTATTTATCAATAGTTTCATTCATTATTTATCCCAAATATTCCCATTTTTTCCTCATTTTCCCCATTATTCATCAATAATTTCCCCTATTATTTATTAATAATTTCTCCAATTTTTCCTCATTTTCTCCCATTTATTTATTAATAATTTCCCCTATTATTTATTCATAAGATTCCAAATTTTTCCTCCCATTATTTATCATTAATTTCCCCTATTATTTATTAATAATATTCCAAATTTTTCCTCATTTCCCCCATTATTTATCCCAAATATTCCCAATTTTTCCTCATTTTCCTGCTTATTTATCAATATTTTTACCCTATTATTTATCCTTAATATTCACAAATTTATCTCCATTTTTCCACCAATTTTTCCTCATTTTCCCCCTTTATTTATTAAAAATTTCCCCTATTATTTATTAATAATATTCCCATTTTTTCCTCATTTCCCCCATTATTTATTAACATTTTCCCTATTGTTTATCCAAATTATTCCCATTTTTTCTCCCTTATTTATCAATATTTCCCCTATTATTTATTCCAAATATTCCAAATTTTTCCTCATTTTCCCCATTTATTTATTAATAATTTCCCCCATTAATTATTCCAAATATTCCCAATGTTTTCCTCATTTTCCCATTTACTTATCAATATTTTCACTCATTATTTATTCCAAATATTCCAATTTTTTTCCTCATTTTCCCCATTTATTTATTAATAATTTCCCCTATTATTTATCCCAAATATTCCCAATTTTTTCCTCATTTTCCCCATTATTTATTAATAATTTCCCCTATTATTTATCCCAAATATTCCCAATTTTTTCCTCATTTTCCCCATTATTTATTAATAATTTCCCCTATTATTTATCCCAAATATTCCCATTTTTTCCTCCCTTATTTATAAATATTTCCCCTATTATTTATTAATAATATTCTCAATTTTTCCTCATTTTCCCCATTTATTCATCAATAATTTCTCCCATTATTAATTCCAAATAGTTCCAATTTTTCTCCATTTTCCCCATTTATTTATTAATAATTTCCCCTATTATTTTTTCATAATATTCCAAATTTTTCCTCATTTTTCCCATTTATTTATTAATAATTTCCCCCATTAATTATTCCAAATATTCCAAATTTTTCCTCATTTTCCTCCCTAATTTATCAATATTTTCACTCATTATTTATCCCAAATATTCCAAATTTTTCCTCATTTTCCCCATTTATTTATTAATAATTTCCCCTATTATTTATTCCAATTATTCCCAATTTTTTCCTCATTTTCCCCCATTATTTATTAATAATTTCCCCTATTATTTATCCCAAATATTCCCAATTTTTCCTCATTTTCCCCATTTATTTATTAATAATTTCCCCTATTATTTATTCCAATTATTCCCAATTTTTTCCTCATTTTCCCCCATTATTTATTAATAATTTCCCCTATTATTTATCCCAAATAT
>VZSU01000608.1:360788-372155 GCA_013398715.1 Nesospiza acunhae | reverse complement strand
CTGGAGCAGGAATTGTTTTGTCTCCCTGCTCTGTGCACAGAGCTCACCATCCCTGAATATGGAGCTCAGACCCACCCACTAAAGCAGCACAGAATGTGGAAAATTAGAAAAGTTGAACCCTGAGGCATCAGCGCAGTTTATCAATACACTTTTCTCTAGTGAGCAGAGAGCTCATCATTCCCTAATATGAAGCCCAGACTCACACACTAAAGCAGCACAGAATGTGAGAAATAAAAAAGCTGAAACCTGAGGCATCACATGTGTGAGAGGATGTAACTGTAAGTTCAGCTCAGCCTATGACTCTAAACCTCATAAATGATACATTTCACTTTTGTGTCTAAAGTATAGGTATGTGTATTTGATTAGTGTAAATTGTGGGAGTAAATTCATTTATTTATATCTACAAGTATCAAAGTTTAAAATATCACAGGTAGACAAATTATAGCTCAATTCACAAATATAGGCAGCATTTTTCCTCTCCTTTCTCTGCCTAGACCACTGGGTTGGAACTTGACAATCATTTTATTTTAATGACTTCCCTGTTTCATAGCAGGAAAGCATCACCTTCAAGCAGTGCAAAAAGCCATGGGTTTAATTTTCTAGAACACTGCTTAAAGAAATTAAGGACTCCACCTCCCACTATCAGTCTCAGTACAATTCATAATCTCCTGGCTATGATGTAAACCCTTGGTTTTCTTTAGAGAGGAAGGAAGCTGCATTTTAATTTTTTAGTAATTTTTTAGTAATTTCTTAAGCCCATTTGTGAAAAATTGTTTCATCTGAGGGAAGGCAACAGTGTTCAAGTGTTTCTTCCTTTGCCAGATCTTAACACCAATAAACCCAAATATTTTGTCCTTACACTACAATATTTTTCATAACTAATATTTTGTGGATCCCTTCTTTAAATAGTCCATAGACCCCTGGAAAGAAAGGCTGCAAACTGAAATCCACTAACTACAGTTTCTTCATATCAAATAGTTTCAAATGATTCTTTAAGATTATTTCATTCCAGCTTTTAATGCACTGAGACAAGTTCTTCTTGTAGTATTATCTAAAATAATCTGATTTGTGTTTCTATTCTGAAAAACAAAACACATCACATAGTAATAACGTATCTCCTTTGTCTCAGAAATCCAAACAAACGTTGTTCTCATTTTGGCACTATGTGTGTTATCAGCAGACTTATATTGAAAAAAACAAATATTTGTAAGAGTTTTAAATTGTCACATGTGATATTTATATACACACAATAAAATTTGAGGAACTCTCCATTTGTAGCCTAGAAGGATAGTTAAACATGACTCATTCTGTAATTAAACTGAGGGAATATCTGCTAAAACTTAGATTAATTTAGGGTTGATTGAGGTTTCCCCCTCTCTTTTGGTAGGTTCTTCTTGCTAGGATACTTTAAGAATGACTCCCAGACACATTTAGAGGAAAAATGGTCATGTTCCATGTTAAGAGACTGATTTTTAAAAAAGGGAAAAATTTTCATGACCATAAATATAATAATCCCTTCATTCCATCATATGGCAGTTGTTTTCAATCTTTTTTTTCCAACTTTTTTTTTTTTTTTTTGAAGACTGGTGTTAATCCAGTGGAGGGATGGAGGAGATTATATTTTTCTTCTGTATTGGAAGTTTCAGCTTTTCAGTGATGAATGGATGCAGTGCTCTTGGGTGAACTGTGGGAGAAGCATTCATTCACAGAAATTCCTCCTTTGGGATTCCTTGTGGTCCAGTGCACATCCAGCTGCAAGAATAGAAATTAAATGAGGAGAAAAATGTGACTGAGAAAGGCACTGGTGCACCCAGGATCAAAATTATTGTCCCATGGGGAACTTGTCAACACAATTTTATAAAAGTACTATGCTTCCTGCCTTTTAAAAGTGATACATGTGTTCTTGAGTTAGTAATATCTGCTGTTAAACATAAGAAAAATTCTTATTTTTCTTATTTTCACATTAAGAAAAGCCATTTTTATGACTAGATCTTTATGGTTACAGCTGATTCTAGTTAGGAACTTCTAGCATGTGGATTTACTGTTTTATTTTTCTCTTGGAACAGCACACTGTAATCCCCTGGCAACCTCATTTTCAGGCTGAGGACTGCATATGCTAATGCTGAGCTTTATTTGAATGGAAATGCTCTAAATTTTCCTCTATGAACAAGAATCCTTGAAACCCTGAGACTGGAAAGAATTGCAGAGAAATCTGGAAAAGTTCTGTCTGGGAAGGGGAGCACATTGTCTTAAATGTGTTTAAGGTATTTAAATGTGTATGCATTCTCCTAAAATAAGAATTTTCTTTTACCTCTTGCACAAAGTACCCATATTGACAGGTACTGCAAGGAGTTTTTATTTGAATTCAGTTAGGCAGTGTTATTAACAGAATGTTAAGGGTGGAGAACCCTCACCCCAGGAGTAAAAGGCACTAAACACCTGTCAGCCTTGCTGAGCTGCAGGTAGAGCAGAAACCTTTGGTGCTGGGATCCTTGGGTTCTTTCAGCCTGCCTGGCCAAGCTCTGCGATCAGCAGCAGCTGCTGCAGCACCTGCCCTTCTCTGGAGGGTTTGAATTGAGACTTTGGGCTGCTCTGCTAAAGGGTGCATGTCTCACCATCTGCTCTCTTTCCTCTGCTCCCTTGGTGTTGCACAAGCTGTTTGGAAGAGAAGGAGGTAGTAGGGAAAAAAAATGTATTGCTTCCCATTAAGGTGTTGCGGCCCTTTATATAATGAAGAATGACAAAATACAGACATTCATTCATGGTTTTTGTCCAGACCTGGGTCGTGAAGGCAAACCTGTCTGCATCAGGTGCTTCCCAGAAAAATTACCTGTTTTGATTCCTATTCCTCATTTGAATGGTACAATGAATGCTGTGTAGGACAACTTCCAGGTGATGCTTCATCCCTCTGCATGCATGGAGCCAGTTATGCCTGATGGATGATGAGAGAAGGGCTTATTGCAGTTTGTCTGCAGAGGCACTGAAGGATGGATTTGTCTTTGAGTGCCTTCAAAGTGTTAGCAGCTCCTAGGGTTATGTGGTGAACAGCTGTTTTAAAAGGAAAGGCAAAGAGGAAAGCTGTGCTCTGTGAAATCTGACTTATTTTTAGCACTCCAGGAAATGATACAATGATTTCCACTGAAAACAATCCCTATGCACATGCCATATAGGGGATTATTTCTACAGATAATTTCAGTTATTTACAATGATTTCCACTGAAAACAATCCCTATGCACATGCCATATAGGGGATTATTTCTACAGATAATTTCAGTTATTTACAATGATTTCCACTGAAAACAATCCCGATGCACATACCGTTGCAATTATTTACAATGATTTTGACTGAAACCAATCCTCATGCACCCACCATATAGGGGATTGTTTCTATAGATAATTCCAGTTATTTACAATGATTTTGACTGAAAACAATCCCCATGCCCATGCCATATAGGGGATTTTTTCTACAGATCATTTCAGTTATTTACAATGATTTTGACTGAAAATAATCTTCATGCACATAACATATAGAGGATTGTTTCTACGGATAATTTACAATGATTTTGACTGAAAACAATCCCCATGCACATACCATAGAGGGGATTGTTTCTACAGATAATTCCAATTATTTACAAATGGCAGTACATTTCACAAAGACAAATCTTGGAACCTACTGCTTCATGTCAACAGCTGTACCCTAGTAAAGAGGTTTTACCCTGAGGTTGTTCTCCCTGCCACCTGAAGAAATATCTTTGGTTATTTCTGTTTCGTGCACAGGTAGGCGCGCATGGTGAAGTAAAAATTACAAAAATATGAATGCTTTATATGTAACACACTCTCTTAATTTTTTTTCTACGCAAGTGGATCTGAACTATTGCTAGAAATAGGATAGAAAAGTGGCAGGTTTGCTCTGGGGAGCAGGGGGTGAGCAAAATCTGCTTTTACACTTTCTAAAGTACAAAAGCAATATTTTTTCTGCTTGATTTTTTTTTTCTGTTTTTGCTACTATTGTTTCACTGCCCTTTGTGGATAATAGCATTCACTGGTCACTTTAGGGAACTGCTTTGTATTTTTGTCTCTTCTGGTTTACAGCAGCAGCAGATTTAGATTTAGCTGAATTTAGCAGATTTTGCAGAATTTAGTAGTTTTTCCACAAAAACCATATGTGTCTGTAGACACACACACACATATATACATGTATACACACTTTTTTAAAATGTGTGTGTGTGTATATATATATGCACATTTATAGGTATATAATTTATTTTAAAATGTGTATTATATATGTATTTGATGCCTATCTCAGCTACTGCAACTGCATACCATGGTACTTGTGAACAGTGAAATTTCCATTATAAGTATTAAATAGAACATAAATAGATACTGAACCAGTAGGAAAATTAAATGCTAGGGAGGACCCCAGGAAAGTTAATGGAAACATCCACTTGAACAAAGGGAATGTTTTCTGTTCAGAATTGCAAAGAGCTTGAGTTGAGTTGTTTTCAGCAGTGGATTGGGTTGTTAACTGGTTTTATACAGCACAATCAACAGAGTTGGAGCTTCTCTGGTTTATCCTCTATTCAGTCTCTGCAGCCTTTAGAAATCACTCACTGGTGAAATTGCAATCCTTATGCAATTTAGTGCCATTCTTGACTGACAAGGTAAATGCTCACTTTATGAAGGGGCAGCCATTAAAACCAGAATCTGAATCTCATTTCTCCTTGAGAGTATAAATGTTTTTTTTTTAATGTGCACTTGATGCATTTGACCCTTTCAAGAGTGGATGCTAGCAGCTTTCTTGGACATAGATTTTTGGAAGATTTCGATTTCAGTGACCATGAATTTGATTTTTTTTAAATCCCCCTTTACATGCACAAACTATTCTCATGCAGCACTACTTTCACAAATGAGGACAGAACCCACAGGTGGCAGAATCCTAAAGTGCTCCACTCGTGGGAGGCACACTCATGCTGTAGCTGAACATATTCTATAGAAG
Source organism: Nesospiza acunhae (assembly GCA_013398715.1). Classification (NCBI taxonomy): domain Eukaryota; kingdom Metazoa; phylum Chordata; class Aves; order Passeriformes; family Thraupidae; genus Nesospiza; species Nesospiza acunhae. Next base: position 367,160 of record VZSU01000608.1, on the reverse strand, counting down.
CAGACATTCAAAACACAAATTCAAGGTAAACATCCACAACAACCACCTGTAAAACCACGTGCTGTTTCTAAGAAACTAAACTAAGGAACTGCTTTTTTATTATCATTATTTCTGTCAGTCTTTCTTGACTAGAAAATGGAAAGTAGAGATGGTTTTATGGCTTCTTTGCTTACTTTCCTCTACAAAAATCAGCAGAGCATCACAGTAATGCTGCATTTTGCCATCTGTCTTTCCCCTACTGGGAAATATTTGGAAGTCAGAGGGTAAAAAGAGACAGGACCCTGTTGCAGGAGGCTGCTGGGTGGAGCCCATTGTGGTTATAAAACACCTGGGAAATTGGATCAGACTTTGAAAAGTATAAATCAGTGTCCTTGCCATGACTGTGTATGGAACTTTTCCAACAACAGACCCCAAGATTTAGATGTTATGATGTTATATGCAGGATATAGAAGATATATATAGATTTATACAGGATAAATATAGATTTATACAGGATATATGAGGTGTACTTATATTTATATATATACAGGTGTATATAAGATATATACAGGATATAGAAGAAAGAAACACTTTGTCTCTCTTTAAAGCAAGCCTAGAATAGGAAAAGTCATTACTTTTTCTCCTTTTTTTTTTTTTCCTTTTTTCTGAACACGTCATTCCTTTGACACCAACTGCACACCACCTTCTGTTAACCCAGTTCTATTTTAGTAAGAAATATCTGAACCAGGAATTCTGTCTGGTGCTTGCAGAAAATCCAGTACATTTAATATTCTAAAAATGAGCTTAGGATCTCATCAGAACCGTTTGACAGCCTGGATGCTGTGCCAGACCTTCCTAAATGTAACACTGGAATGAAGTATATTGTAGAGTAAGTAATTGTTGATAATTTGAAGGCATATTTAAACAGTATATGACCCATAAGATAGTCTACGAGTAATAAAAGAAATGCAACAAGTTGCTTATTATGTGTGGGAAGATATTTTGAAATACCCAGCAGGGTGTAGATAAGGGAGATGTATTGAACTTGTTAGTCAGATCTCTGAGGAAAAAAAAAAAAAAAAGAGAATAAATCCAGAAAAGCCATACTCTGAGGATTAAAAAGCCCCCAAAACCCCAATGTGTGACGCATGAAAAATCAGCTTATTCTTTCAATGCTAATTAAAAATGCTGTCTGAGGACAGAACTGGCTGCTAGAGAACACCAGGAATTGCAGGGTTAATTCGTTTTTGTACTTATTGCCATGCAGAAAAATGTTGTTATGGAAACCAAATATATGTTATTTCTTAAATAAATATTCTCTCAAAGCCTCTGGAACACAGGGAAGAAATTGAAGCTATTAGCCTTATTGTTGCTGTTGGCTGTCTGAAATCCCAAAGCTGAGATTCTAATTGAAAATCCAAGGATCTGGGCTGCCTGGTTTTATAGTAAAAATGTAGGAAGCCAGTGCCATTGTTATCTCCTTTTAAACACTATGAAAAACTGGGGATGGGTCTCCAAGATGCCTCTGCTTAGAGCATCTCGAGGTTTTTGCTGGTTTGGGAAGACTGCAAGCCAAGAATAATTTATGTAGGAATTCACTAAATGAATTTTCCATATAATCTTGGTGTCTCTAGGATGTTTCCTTGTCACAGACATATTTTGTGAAACATCCTTTCACCAGGATTTTTTTTCTCCTGAGAAGCTGAGAGGCCTCAGAAACAAAATGGAAACAATGGTTATCTGCTGCCGTGGAATGTGGTCTGGAGATGGTTTACCAACAGGTGCACCTTTGATTGGTCTCATGTGATTGTTTTTACTTGATGACCAATCACAGTCCAGCTGTGTTGGGACTCTGGTCAATGACAAGATTTTATTATCATTCCATTCCTTTCTTTGCTAGCCTTCTGATGAAATCCTTTCTTCTATTCTTTAGTATAGTTTTAGTACATCATTTTCTTTTAATATAATTAATATCATAATATAATAATTCAGCCATCTGAAACACAGAGTCAAGGTTCTCATCTCTTCCCTAGTCCTGGGTACCCACAAACACCATCACATTTCCTAAATCCAGCTTGATACAGATTGATGCTGAATAGGTTTTCTGAAGGGATCTGGAGCCTCATGGTCATGGAAAGAATCCATGCTTGGTTTGCAGCTTTTTGCCCTTTACCCTGGGCAAACTCACCAATCTCCAGAGCTCAGACCAAACCTGTAGGGCCTTTTCCAGAGGAAATTTGCTGCTACAGAGATTTGTCATGAGTGTCTGCTATGGTACATGAATAATCACGATGTGAAGGGGGAACTTGAAGGACGTTTCTGATGCTGCAAGTAGCGATGAGAAAAATACAGTCAGGGCTTGGTGTGGGACAGATTTTCAGGCAGTGACACTGGTGAAGCGTGACTGATGGCTGAACTTGTCACAAAGATTGGACTTGTTCATTTGACTTTGTCAAGGCCAAGTTGGTTCTTTCAGAATTTGTTGGTTTATTCAGTATGGAGATGGATGTATGACTTGCATTAGTCCTTTCTGGGAGCAGGCTTTATGGCCTTGAATCTGTTCCATTCTCCTTTTTCCACAAGCCATAAACAGCAAAGTATTATTTATTTTGTTGTTATGCACGAGGAAAACTCATTAAGGGAGTGAATGCATTGGAATCCAAAGCCTTGCATCTGTAATATCAGGGAAAAAAAACCATTCCTAATGTATTTTTTATGATGCATAATTTGGTTTTGGATATCCTGCATTCATGGAAACAAAACTCAGAATGAAACTGTCAGGAGCTGTCAATATGTTCTGCAGAGTTATATTAAAACCAACAGCTGTAATCCTTAAATTATTAGAGAAATATCCTTTGGAAGTGGGGAGAAAATGTAAAATAATCTGTATTAACCCTGCAGTGACAAGAATGTTATTGGAATTCCACCTCTAACTCCAGACACCAAAAATTAAAGCAAAGCATTACAAAGGGTGGATGAAAGAGGAGTGAAAGACCTGAAAGCTGTGGAAATTATGGCTGCTAATAGGAAATTGAACTTTGTTCAGGGACTTTTGGGAGAAAATATTCAGAGGCAAGTTGGCCTTCCTTAAAGTCTCCCTGCTGAGAAGGGTTGAGATCTGACAATGTCTGTATGTTTTATTTTATATTTATATATATTTTTTATTCTACTTTGGGGCTGCACCCCTAGGCAGGTACTTATAACCTAGTACATTACAGCACATGACAGGAAGTAGTTTAGTCCTTTTAATCAACAATTCTCTGACCTCCATGCCAACAAAAATTATATAATATAGTATACTAATATATAATATTAATTATCAAGATATAATTATATTTATGTTAATTTTATTTAACATACAAAATATATGTAATATATAATTAATATTATAAATAGTCATTTTGAGCAATCTTTAGGTTTTTTGCAAAAAGCTGGAATAGTAAGAATATTTTCAGCATAAGAAGCCTGTGTTACTTGCTTCTTTTATTAAAAGCAAGTATTTTTTTACTGTATTTCAGTAGGCTCAGAAGTGTTCATAGGCTGCTTCAGAATTCATTGCCAGATGTTTTGCATTATCCATGTAAATGGATATCCATTCCTTGAAGTGCAATTGGGATGTTAATTTGTTTTTATTGAGCTTGTAGAGTAGTAGGCCAAGAGTGTACATTGAAGGGAAGTAATTTCCCTGGTGTTTTTTGCACTGATCTAGTCAGTTAGAACATGTTTCGCTTTAAAATTCTCTTGGTATTTGTTCCAATTCCCTTTCTATAAGTCTCTGCTATAATTTTTAGGGATAATGAAAGTGTTGATTATAGGGGTATTTTCAGGTTCAATAAACATTATTATTCCACATTAAAGAATAAATAATAAATGAAAAATTGAAATAAATAAGTGTAATAAAAAATTTAAATAATTTTTTAAAATTAAATCCAGCAAACAAGAATGGAAAAAAGAGAGTGAGTTCATGCTTCAAGAGTATATAAGCAGGGCCACACCATCTCTGATTTGTCAAGCATAACTGAGTCCCTCAGGGGGATTATGCTTGGCCAGTCAATCTGGTGAATATGCAGAAATACTGAGAAAAATATCTGAAACAACTGGTCTTGTTTGGGTAAGGTTTTGGGTATTTTTTTTTTTTTTTAATTTTTTTTTTTTTCATTTTGTGCTGGTAACAATCTATCAAATCTGACTATTTCAAAATTGCAGCTTGTATGAAAACAGCTTTCCCTCAGCTTTAGATACCAGATTGCTGCTGCTCCTACCTTAACTTTCTACAATCATTTTTATACTAGGAAATTGTTTTGAGTATTACCCATCAGCTAGCAATTTTGCAAAGTGGGATGTCACATCTTCTAAGAAGCTCCACTCCATAAAACTGTTTCCAGATTGATGTTTTAGGCCTTTTTATTGATCTTCAACTGATCTTTTTATTGATCTTTTATTGATCTCTAACTCTTGAATGACCACTGCCAGCTGGGGAGCAGAGCGCTGTCCCTTGTGAGGATATGGAAATTCCTGTGCCACATTCACCAGGCTGGAAAACCTGACCTGTGGAATAAATCAAGGAACAAAAACAACCACCCACATGCACAGTAAATACTACTTCTGCAAAAAATAACCTGCCCTACTTACTATCTAAAATAGTCACAAATATTTCATGTGGCCCAGGATTTAAATAGCTGGGAGTGACATTTGGGTGGCACAACAAAAGAGGTGCTGAGAGGTCTGGGTGGTCTGGCCTGGTGAGAGATTCTGTGCCCAGCAGAGGCACAAGGTATGAGGAGATTTTTGTTTGCTGATGGAAGTAACTGCTCAGCTTTTTGAGAGGGGAGAACATTTTCAATGAACCCATCTGGTTTTTAAAAGCAATGGAAAGGTTCCCAACATTTAAAACCAGGTTATTGAAAGAATAGTAAGATCAGAATTCATTTTAAGTTAAAAAGTAATATCAGGAAAAGCCATCTGGCTAAATGATGTATTCATATCCTAAGTAATATTGTCTGATTTCTGCAGTGAAAAGTAATGAATTGCACTGTCTTTGCACTACTTGCCAAGGAATTTTTCACAAAGATGTTGTAATGAAATAATTAGGACCTGTGGTATTGTTATACTAATTGGTGTTAATTGGTTGTTTTAAACAGGTATCTATTGTAGTGGTATTTGACCAAAAAGTTCAGAATTCAGTAAATCACCAGAGAACCAAATTGTTTGAGAATTACTCGAAAATCTTCACAAATTAAAGGGCAGGACTGATTCAGAATTACATGATTCTCAACTGGTTTTTGTTTGTTTTTTTTTTTTTTTCCCCTCAGCTGAAAATGGAGGAAAATATTAGAAGCCAAGACAATGCCTTGGCTGTTTAACATGGCCATCATTTTTTGAAAACTTCTGAAACATAGGAACAGATTGAATAAGATAGACTGCTAAAGAAGGATTTGGGAGCCAACTGTGCAGCTTTATTGCTGCTCAGAAAACATCAACAGCCAAATCAAAGTGTTAACTCCCCTGAAATGTGCTCATGTTTGTACCTGCATGTGCAAGCATATATATATATATAAATAAATATATTTGGGGAGAGAGAATTATATACACATACATCCAAGTGATTAATTTAATATATATAAATGTATATATTCTGATTTTTTTTTTCTAAGTTAAGAAAAAGTCTTCATCATTTCTGTGGAGAAGTAGAATGTGAGGGGGAATGGTGAGCTGAGCTCTCAGCATTCCTCTCTACCATCCTAATTTTCTTCTGGTTCTTTCATCTGTAGGTGTGCTGTGGAATCTTGGAGAATCAGGGATGTACTGCCACTAATAAAGTGAGGAGTTTTCTTCTTCATTTACTCTGGGCTCTTGGTTTGTGTGTTTGCAGAAAAACCTGGTAAAACCTCTTTTCCCATTTAGAATCAGAAGAGGGAAAGCAGCTATTTCTGTAGCTTTGGAGGATTACAGTAAACATAAGAAGTAATAAGGGAAATTGTGTTAAAATTTGATTCACTGTTTTATGAATGTTACCTCCTAGAAGCTAAAAGGAGCCTCAAATTCATTACACCAGAACTGAGCTTAGACAGCAAGTGGAACTACTGAGAGTGGTGATGAGAAATGTCTGATAGCCGGTAAAAATGCCTGATGAAAGGGGATAGCTCAGTGCTAATCTTTGCTTGCCTTTTCATCTTCAACCCTGTAGTTTCTACCCAAGATGTAATCCTAACATCCTGAACTTCATCCCCTTCAATTCCACAATATTTTAATTTTTTTTAAGTTTACTTTTTTTCACTAAATATTAGCAAGGTAAAGTCTAATTTCACTAATTAGCAAATTAAGCTCTCTATCTTTTATGTGGAGGCCAGAAGGGCAGCCTACTATCTGGGGGAACTACTTTTCATTTTCCAT
>VZSU01000608.1:341493-360519 GCA_013398715.1 Nesospiza acunhae | reverse complement strand
TTCCCTTCTATGGGATTGTTACCTGGAGGACATCAGCCCTAAGGTCTGTGGAGTGAGGAAAAGACTGACATTTCTTTTTCTGTTTCTTCATCATCACACTGAAATGACAACTGTGGTATTTTTCGGCTCCCCCGTGGTAGGAAGGAAATGATGAATTTGACTCCATGTTCTTAGAATGGCCAATTTATTATTTTATGGTATTATATTATATTAAAGAATGCTATACTAAAACTATACTGAAGAATAGAGAAAGGATACTTACAGAAGGTTTAACAAGATACTAAAATAAAAACCTGTGACTCTCTCGAGAGTCCCGACACAGCTGGACAGTGGTTGGTCATTAGGTTAAAACAATTCACATGTTGGATAAAAAAAAAATCTCCAAACCACATTCCAAAGCAGCAAGACACAGGAGAAGCAAATGAGATAATATTGTTTTCCTTTTTCTCTGAGGCTTCTCAGCTCAGGAGAAGAAATCCTGGTGAGGGGATTTTTCCAGAAAATATGACAGTGACAGACAATTTATTCAGTTTTGGGGGTGAAACTCCTACAGTCCTATAGCCATAGAATAATTTCAGTTGGAAACCTTCCTGCTATGGTAAATAGTAACACTTGAATAGGCTGGCATTACTGAGTAATAAAAAGCTGCTTCTGCAGGCCAAGAATACAGAAATATAAGGCCAACTTAATCTCAAATGAGCAATCTTCATGCTAAGTCTGTTCTATCAGAAATTCACAGATCTGTCTCTCATTAATGTCAGTGGAAATTCTCTGGCAGGCTAGAACAGCATCAGCCCCTAAAGAATTACATGGTTTGGATACCAAGGGACAACTAATAAAAGAAACATGTAAGAGTTGAAATAAATGAATCACTGCACAAACCTTAAGTATCTTTTGCACTGGTGAAATAGATGTAAATTGAATATGATCTCGATTTTGAGGTGAAACTCTTGATGAGACTTTTCAGAGAAACAATCTGAGGAGATCTGTACAATTCTATTAACTTAGCTGGCAATTAGAGCATGACAATTTAGTTCTGAAACAGAGAAGATTGCTAACAGTTTAAGGTACACCCCAAAGGAAGGACCCAGGCTTTTCCCCACTGAAGTGCCTTTTCCCATTATCACTATTTAAACCACCAAGGATTGTGCAACCACTGCTCTGGCTCCTCCTACCCTTTCCTGACCTATTTATTGGGGTGCTGGCAAATTTCCAGCCCTCTCCAGCAGGGATAATTCATTATCTGTGTATAGGACAGGGCAGTTTATCAAGCTGTGAGATTAAATTGGTGATTAGAAAGTATTTTAGTGTTTTATTGTACCCAAATTGCAAATACATTTTTATTTAAAGTTCATTTTGAGATGAGATTTAGACTTTTTTTTAGAATTTTTACTTAACAAATTCTAAAAAAAATTTTAGAATTTTATCCACCTGTAGTTCAAAGTTGAAAGGGAAACTACCTTAAGTGCATTCAAATGCGTTCTCTTTCCAACTTCTCTTTTATCAGCTCTCCCAGAGAATGTTTGTTTGAACAGAGCTACTTATCAACATTGGTAAGAACAGAATTTTTTTTAGTTTCTTTTCAATTTGTTTCCTATGTTTCTCAATTTTTGAAACAGAAAATCTCAACAGATCTGTTAGAAAAGCACTTTGGAATTAATAATATATATTTCTTTTCAATCAATTTTGACATCTTTCAAGTTTCTTGAATGTTTTTAAAAAAAATCCAGACTGGATATTCTTATGGAAGAAGAAAAGAGAAAAATATATTAATAAAATAGCTGAAAAATATCTGTTTTCTGGCCTTGTAATCTGAAAAACAAAGGAAACCAGCAGAAAATATATCAGGCCAAGAGCAATGATGTTACTTATAGCATGTTTGCTTTGGAAAATATTGAGCTGGAAAAATATTTATATTACTGTAAAATATCTGCAGTGCTGTGAAAGGCAAATAAGAAGCAAAACTTGAAGAGGAACCCCTTCTGAACTTGATTACAGTAGTAGTGTCACTAAAGTAGGATCAGACTGCTACTACTACTGGCTTATTTGGAAGAAAAAAAATCTTTCAGCATTAAAATCAAACCAAAAACCCAAACAAACCAAAACAAACAAAAAAAAAACTCCACAGCAAAAAAAAAATTATTTAGCAGAGTTTTATAAGAATTTCCAGATACCAAACAATGGAAAATTTTCAAGAAATCACAGGACCCATTCTTGTCTAAAATTCTGAGTTACATTTTTCCATAACTAATATTAAAGTGGTTGCATACCACTTTGGAATTAACATCCTTCATTATTGTGAAAAGTCCTTATTCTACAAACATACTTGTGAAAAACGCCAATCACTTGTTTTTAAAATTTTAAAAGTTTAATAAAATGGTTATAAAAATAGCAATATAATTAGAGCAAATAAAAATTGGAACAATTAGGATTTAGGACAAAATTTGAACAATCATGATTTAGGAGTCCTGCAGCTGCTATCTCTCTGCGAGTCCTCTCTTAAAAAAAGTATCTTACATAGCATAGTTTCTATTTTAACATTATGTTATAACCTAAAACCATATTTAACACACTAATTAAAAAATTAACACAGCATAACTTTCTAACATAACACATAAAATATTCATTTTAGTATTTGCAAAAAGCCACATTTTTCACAATACCACAGGGGAAAATTCAAGCTGCTTTTTAATCAATGGCAATGTGGATAAGATTGATTGATCATTTCAACACCCACTAAGTTCAGAAATACCTTTGGGAAGAGTAAAGAGCAATTGGTTTATTCCACCAGAGGAGTGGTCAGATGATGTGAGAGGTTAGGTTGTTGTTGAATAGTCACTGACCTTTAATTTGTTCAAGTATCCAAATATTAGACTGAAATTTTCTAGTTGGACAGGAACTTTGTTTAGTATTTCATCTGTTATGTTTGTTCAGCTGTAATTGCTATCCTCAAGTCTGCCACCTTCTCATGTGTAAGAGGTTAAAGCCAGCATAAAACCAAATGCTGGCTTCAGAGACTCTTTTGAAACTCTCACTAATGCAATATAAATCTCTTCAAGAAAAGGGTTCTGTTGAACAAAGGTATTATTTTGTAACCTATAAAGTATACTAGAAAAATTCCTAGAGTTCCTACACTAGAAAATTTTCCTGCCACCTGCAAAATCTGTGGCTTAGAGTGAAAAGACAAAATGAAGGTGGATACAATTCAAGTTCTGTGATGAATGCCATGACATAAACCACGTGTAAATCTTGTGGCACTACCTCAGTACCCATATATATATATAATTGGTGCCATTTTGAAATTACTGCAATTTCATATAGGCTCCTGTGGCTGTGGAGAAAATTCCAGTTTCAGAGAGTGCTTTCTCAGCAGCGCTCTACAGAGGTTAACATTGCCACAACTCTGCTTCAGCTCACTAGAGTGAATTTTTAGTGAATTATTCCAGGTGAAGATACCTTGCTGTTAGGAGTGGCTCTGGAGTTTGGGTAAATTAGTTACTTGAATCAAAATGTTGTATGTGGTGATAACTGTGTTTAGCTGCTCAGATTTATGAATCTTCTTTTGCAGGTTCTTCTATGAACCTTTAAATCTTCTTCCTTATGAACGTTTGAAGGTTCTTTTATGAACCTTTATTTACCTCCTTTGAGATATTTATCTTCTTTGAGCTTTTTTGGAAAGGCATAGAGGTGCACAGCTCTTCTCTGAAGTAAGTAGTTCTGTGTGCCACAACAGGTGTTCTGCAAGGTCAACAGCACTTTGCAGCCTGCTACTAAATTCAGTGTATTTAAGTGGTGAAGGTGATATTTCTAAAATTATTTGATGGTTTTGTGCAATGAATCTGAGTTCTGATTCAGTCATTGAACTGCCCTTGTTCTTTCCATTAGATTTCTGTTGCAGAGCCTGAAGAAACTGTCACACTTTGACAAAGCCACAGGCCTGTGGCAAATAGTGATTAAAATAAATAGACCCTCATAGCTAAAGCCTGCACCATTTTTCATAGTGAGGGGCTCTTTGCAGATGATGATTTATTGGAGATTTAATCATTGTGCTCACAATGGCAAGCCTAAGATGTTTGGATAAGGTGGTTAATGAAAATCAGCTGCCTTAAATAGCATTATTTTAAAAATCAGTCTTTAGGGAGGTTGTGTACTCAAAGATTTCTTGTTCTGGTGCTCACTGGAATAAATCAAGGAAAGGTTTATAACAAACTCTTATTGCTATTTCTAAGGAAGCTGGAAAGGTTCATCAAGCTTTTGAGGTAAACATTTCAGATTACTCTTTTTAGAGCTGTTGTTGAATGTACATCACTTCTGCTGGTTAACCCAAGGCAGCTGTCACTGCTTTTTCTTCCAGTTCAGTTGATCACAGCCTAACTCATATTTTTGTCCATCTTTAAAATATGCTTAGAGCTTTGAGAAAGACTTATGGAACACCAAATCACAAAAGAGAGAAATATATTTTGAACTGTACCATTCATTATATCTCACATACTTTCCTATTCTGAAATCTAAAGAGAAAGATCTAGTAATGTGAATTTATTCATGTGTAGCCTTTTACAACCTGCTGAAGAAATGGCAGCACATGATGAAACATTGCTATTTTCCATGTCACCTTGTATGATGATGTCATTCCCTTAAAAGAGAATTATTTTTTCTGCATTAACTAAACTCTTCTATTTAAGTGTATTTGCTATCTACTCCAGTTTTTTTTTTTTTACTTCAAACTGTATATTTCAACAAATATTAGAATATTAGTTGAAATATTGTTCTATCAGTTGGAATATTATTTTTATTATTATTTATATAATGAATATATTTTTAATTCTTATGCAAAAACATAGTTCTAGCAAATTTTTATCTGTCCTGTGGAATTACAAAAATTTTGGAAATATTTAATAAATTTTATCAAGAAAATATTTCCCAACAGTTTTCTGCTTGTTGGTAGTACCTAGAACTAGATACTTCAAATGAAGCTGCAAGGTTGCTTCTACAGGCAGATGGATACTGTGATTTACATTAGGTCATACTGAATCTCCAATGGATTCAAAATACTTTGAGTCTAAATCTTAAAATGTGACTCTTAATGATATACAGCGATGTTGTTATCTCAAAATACTTTGAGTCTAAATCTTAAAATGTGACTCTTAATGATATCCAGCGATGTTGTTATCAAATCCATGGATTTTTACACAAATGTACAGTTTCAGCTTGATTTTTATCAAATTATTGACCTTTGCAAAACAAAATCAGTAATTTTCAAGTTTTCTGCCTTTTCTTTTTGTTGTGTTGTTAAAAAACCCTCAGACCCTCAACTTTGCTTTCTCTACACATTTATCTTGATCTGTTTATTATATACTTCCTTTGATCATTTTTATTGGTATTCTCTGAAAACGTGGCAGATAATTAATGGGTCACTTTTAGACCTGATTGAAAAATTATTCCTTTAGTCAGAAAATTCCTTCCAGTCACAGTAGCTAAGTTTCCATTGATGTAATAAAAGTATTATTATTTATTTCTCCTCTGAAAGTTGTCTTGAAAAAATATGATGCTTTACATTAACAATGAGAGCTTTTATTTTAAATTGCTTTCAGAAATTATAATATCTTGACATAGGAGATATTGACTCAGAGGTTTAGTTAAGACACTGAATTGATGTAGATATTATTGACACAATTTTAGTTGCTAAAGGTCATTCATCTTCAACTGTACTTTATCATTTATTGGAAAAAAAACCCCAGCCTTCACTTAGTAATGTCTGTAAAAACATTCTCCTGCCCATTTGTGCCACTGATCTGTGCTTTTTTCAGACAGGACCCCTCTGAGAGAGGGGATGAGGAGCAGCTTCTTGCAGTGTGTAAAGAGCTGGCAGAGTAATTATTGAAGGCTCAAGGTATGGCTTTATCCTGGATACATACTTTACAAAGATATTATATACTTTATACAAATATTATATGCTTTATACAGATATACTTTATATATAATATATAATTTATACAATTATTGAAATATTCAAGGTATGGCTTTATCTTGGATACATACGTTACAAAAATATTATATACTTTATACAATTATTATATATATATACTTTATACAGTTATTAAAAGATTCAAGGTATGGCTTGATCTTGGATGCATACTTTATACAAATGCTATATACTTTGTACAATTGTATATATACTTTCTACAATTATTGAAAGATACATGGCATGGCTTTGTCCTAGATACATACTTTACAAAAATGTTGTATTATACAATTATATATATACTTTGTACAATTATTGAAGGATTCAAGGCATGGCTTTATCCTAGATACATACTTTATACAAATGTTATATACTTTATACCATTATTGAAAGATTCATGGTATGGCTTTATCCTGGATGCATACTTTATACAAATGTTATCTACTTTATACAATTGTATACATACTTTATACAATTATTGAAAGATTTGAGCCATGGCTTTATTGTATTTGGGTGGTGCCCTGTGACAGGAAGGAATGATAAATCTGACTCCATGTACGCCAAGGCTAATTTATTATTTTTTGATACTATGTTATATTAAAGAATGCTATATTAAAGTATGCGAAAGAATACAGAAAGGATACAGACAGAAGGCTAAAAAGATAATAATGAAAACTCATGACTCTTTCCAGTGCCCTGACACAGCTTGGCACTGATTGGTCATTAAATCAAAACAATTCACATGAAACCAATCAAACATTCACCTGTGGGTAAACAATCTCCAAACACAATCCAAAGGAGCAAAACACAGGAGAAGCAAATGAGATAAAAATTGTTTTCCTTTTTCTCTGAGGCTTCTCAGCTTCCCAGGAGAAAAATCCTGGGCAAAGGGATTTTTAAGAGAATGTGAATGCCGTGTGGCTTTATCCAGGACCATTGCTGGGATCATTTCAAGGTACCAAAACCGGAGTGAATCATTAGCAGTGTGCACTGGCAGCCCAGAAAGGCAGCTGGGCTTGGGCTGGAGTCAGAGCAGGGTGAGCAGAGGATGAGGAGGGGATCCTGCCCCTCTGCTCAGCTCTGGCAGATCCCACCTGGAGCTCTGCATCCAGCGTAGCAAGGACAGGGACCTGCTGGAGTGAGTCCCCCAAGATTAGAGGGATGGAGCACTTCATGTACAAGGAAAGACAGAGAATTGGGATTGCTCAGTATGGAAAAGAGAAGGCTTTGGGGTCACCTAACTATGCCTGAAAAGAGCCAACAAGAGAGATGGAAAAGGATTTTTTTTTTTTGTGGGGGATGCAGGGACAGGAGCAGGGGAACGGCTTCACACTGAAGGACTGTAGGTGCACATGAGATATTAGGAGAAAATCCTTCCCTGCAAGGGTGGGGAGGCTCAGGCACACCTTGCCCAGAGGAGCTGTGGCTGTTCCATCCCAGGCTGGGAGGGACTCTGGGCAGCCTGGGATAGTGAAGGAGTCCCTGCCCATGGCAGGGGGCTGGAACTGGATCCTTTTTCAACAGAAACAATTCTATGGTTATAGGATTGTAAGAATTTCATCCTTAAAAGCTGTCATTTCATGTGATGATGAAGAAACAGAAAAAGGAATGTCAATCTTTTCCTCACTCCGCAGATCTTAGGGCTGATTTCCTCCAGGTAAGAATCTCATGAAAGTAAAAGAGTATTCTTAATTTCAGTTTTGCGCATAGCCTCAACACTTCTGATTCTCTAAACAGAATAAGCCTTCCAGTCACTAAATGACTGTGCATGCATGGGAAAAGCATGTGTCTTGAGGTTTGGAACTGAAATTGTTTTGCTTTTTATTTCCATGGAAAATTAAAACTAGCTCCTTCAGGATGCCCCTTTTGGCTCCTGGTATCTGAAGGATTCATAAAACATAGAGACCCTAATCTGTTAATTAGATAGTAGTTAGTGGAAAAAGTAAATTTAAAAAAAAATATATTGTGAAGTTGAAGAGATGAAATTCAGCACATTATGAATATGTCTTCTACAATTCTGTGATTGGGAATGTTTTAGCAAAATGTGACAAATGTACGAATTAATGTCCCTTTGTTTATGACTTTAGAATACATTGAGGGGTGTAATTTAGCAAGGATAATCTAAAATATAGAGTACCTTAATGGGTTTTGTGACGTTTGAGTTCATTTTGTGGTCCAGCCCGAATTTCAATGCAGTGTATTCTGTTTAAAGTGAGTGCATTTCTATCTCAGAGTGTTCCAGGACTGAGGAGTGCAGAGATATTCTCCTGATAAGCACTAAAAATATCCAATTTAGCATCCAGCTCCGTGGTGTCCCTGCAAAGGCCCGTTTTGATTTAAATGGGATTAGTAGTGTGCATGAAGTTAAGCATGTCCATAGATGTCTGCAAGGCTTTGGTTATTCAGTGCACTCATTATCTCAATTTGTTTTTTCATGGAATTATTCCAAGTATCTCATCTAATCACATTCTCCTGGAGGCACAACATATGCCCACAATAGCGTGAGCTATATATAGCTTCTTCCATATTTATGGAAGATCAATGGAACATTCGGATTTCCAGTGAATGCATGTATCTGTGAATTGCCCTGCAGGAACTAAAATCCCTCAATGAGACCGTGCTGTGAATTCCCATGGGTAGAAAGCTGAGGTAGAGGTGTAATTTTTTGGATGAAAGCATTATCTAAATAATAAATTTATATGCTGATATTGCATTTGTTTATATATTTATTTGTCATAATATATACTTTCTATATTATATATAATTTTAATAATATGTATTTTATATATATTAGCGATTATATATTTTTATATTGCCATCAATTATATCAATTTATTGATAATATATTGATATAATTGATGGTAATACATAAAAAAATGTATAGCAATGTGTTATAAGTCATATAAAATAGATATAAGGATATAATTAAACACAGATTTATATAAATTTAAAAATAAACTTGACACTAGTGTTTGCATGCTAATCACAGATATGATCCACAGATACAGAAAAACATTATCATGATGCTGAATGAAAATCAGGCATGTGAAAATATGAAAATGAAAATATCTGTTCTTCACTGAAGATATTTTTCCATGTTTGTTTCAGGTATTTCTGAATGACTAACCTTTGGTATTTGGCTTGAAATGCAGTTGGCAAAGAGCCCAAAGGATTATGTTCTCAGCAATGCTGCTGTAAGTCTGTTGAATAACTTTATTTTGTTTAAGGGGAGCAGAACATGAGGAAAGATTATGGCCTCTTTCTGCTGAGTTTTCTGCTTTCATCTACAAAAGCAGTCATAGGAATCAATGAAAGTATGCATGGAAATTACATTTGAAATGTGTAAACACAGCAGAATGGGACTCTTCAGAACTTGGAAGGAGTATTTCTATAGTATTTCTCACCTACCCACCCTGAAACAAAATCTGAATTTGTTTTCAAATAGCAGAGCTAAGAAAGTAAATTTTTCCCTAGAGCTGGCTGTAAAATGGCAATATTATTATTGCTGTGTATCATTATCTGCTGAAGGAATTAAGCATGAATCATTGGAGAAGGAGCTGGCTAGCATTCCAAACCCTTTCATAAATGTTATTGTTTCTAGATATGCAATTCCTTCCTGACCTTGCCATTTAATGTATTTTCCCAGCAGCTGAAAAAAATGGTGCTGTAACAATAATCACTGAATATTTTTTGTCTTTATGATCATATTTCATTTTTCAATTGAACCAGACAGAGTCAGAGTAGTTCAGATGAAAGAATTTAAATACTAAGATGTTCAAACAATAGAGAATATCAATGAATGAAATTTCAGATGAACCTAAGGTTTCTGAAATATCAGGTGGAATAAAACTGATGATAAAGAGAACTAATATCAATTATGTTGATTTTGAATTTGAACATTATATTATTTATATAATATGTGTATCATTTACACTGATTAGATAATGTAGATAATTTTATTTTTATAGCCTTTAATGAGATTCCCATTTCTCAGCTGAAAATCAGATTTACTTCCAGAAAGTCTCAGGTAAAATTAAAGTAGGATTTAAAGCATTCAGGAAAAATATCCCACTTCAAATAAAATTTTCATTCATTTCTTTACCTCCTATGAGTTTATCTGAACATACTCCTGCTTGCCAATAAGCACAGAAAAGTCTTGAAATTGCAGATGGGTTACAGGAAACAAGGCTATAAAAAACGACCAGGCATTATGTTCCTTCAGCTAAAATAAAACTGTTTCTTCTCTGCATGCATTCCTAGAGCCTTTGGGAAAGTTTAGCTTTTATTTGTTGTTTGAATTTGCTAGATACAGAAGTTTTCCATCTGTACTGGAAGAGCACAAAGGAGTGTGTGGGATTAGCACTCCAACGTTTTGCAATTTGATATCTTGTTTTACTTCCCAAAATCCAATTCATAGCAATGAAAACATTATTGGTGGCCATGGCAATAAGTGTCAACACTGATTTATTTCTTGTGCTTTCCTTTGCCTTTTCATCCCTCTAGGGGTGCTCATGAAGCTGGACAAAAAAAGTTAAAATTGTTGTGTCACCAATTGCTGTCGGCAATCCAAATAAATCCCAGTCAACAACGTTGCTCTCCAGGATTTCATGCCTGCTCCACTAAAAATGTAGTATTGAACTTAAAAATTGGAATGATGCCAGTGGCAAAAAGAAAAAAGTGTCCCAAATGTTGGATCTAATTCCCAATGTACAGTTAAACAGTACCACCCTAAATTAGGGTTAAGGAGTTTTTTCTTTTGCTGATTTTTGGTAACTCCCTCACAGACTCCAGAACCACAAGCTTCCCTTTCCCCCCTCCCTCCCACCCAAAGGTGGCCAAAGAGGAGAATCCCCAAAGGGGAAAAAAATCACATGTTGAGATAAGAACAATTTACTAGAAGCAGAAATGAGGTAAAAAAATGAACAATAGCAGCAACAATATTAATAACTAAAGCGTCCCCCCCCAAAAAAAAGTGAGTGAACACTAGTTAAAATTAAAGCATGACATGTGGAATAGCAGCCAATAGTTAATAAAACTTGAATTGGCTTTGTTTCCATGTAATTTTAAAAACTGTTTGAATAAGAAGATAACTGCATCAAACTGGTAGGGCAAACATATCAATATTGATTTGTAATATCAATACATGTTCATACTTTTCCAGCTGTGCTTACCTGATCTGCAAGCAACAAGGATAAAAATCAGGTTCATAAGATGAATTTAGTATGGCTTCTTAGTCCTTCACTCAGAGGAGAAATAGTAGAATATGATAATGTTATGTTTTAGGTTTATTAGATGGTATTCAACAGTAATAGTTTCCTCTGCTGTCATTTCTACCTCACCATTTGCATTAGATGAAATTGGATCTTGTGACCAAAACAATTGTGTGAGGTAGTTATTCTAAATAACTAAATTCTAAATATTCTAAATGTATATATTCTAAACATTCTAAGTAATCTAAATGTAGTAACATTTACTGTATTGACAGATTTCTTTGTCTCTGACAAAGATCTCAAATTTTACCTCAAATTCTCCCAGCTGGGAACAAGTTCTGGGTGCTATTCAGTCAAACCAGTTAATTTTTCTTGCCCTTGTATTTTTCCTCTGACTGATATATGGAATTGTAAGGAGCAGGTACACAAAGTGTTTGGTGTGCTGCCTGTTAGATTGCCATCTTTTTCTCACTATTTAATTTTGCTGCTCATTAATGAACTCTCTGCTGTTACAGGCTCAGCTCTGACTGTACCAAATCTTTGCCTAATCTTCCCACTTACCTTGGATCCAGCCCTGATTGACCTAACATTAAGTAGAAAAGTAATCTTACACTGAAGTGAAAGTAGAAAAGTAAGTAAAGTTAAGCAGAAAAGTAATCTTACAAGAACATACACTAACCACTGCTGGAGCACTGCCCTCCCCTGGCCCCCTCCCTCCCCCTTTCTATTTGACCACCCTAAAATCCCAGGGATCCAGACCCTAAAATCCCAGGAATCCAGGGGTCCTTTGAATTATGAGTTTTGCTGTTCCCTGGACCTTTCCTGGACCTCCAGCACAGCTGAGTCAGGGTCAGCCCTGCCCATTCTGAGCAAGGAGCAGCACAAGGGGTGTTTGGTGACCCCCAATGCCCCTGGGACATCACATTACTGCCTGAATTAATGGAATAAATCTGCCAGGACTCCATTTTGTTGCTGCAGGAAAGCTGGTTCTTTATTCACATAACTCATTTTCACACAGTTTCCACAGACCTCATGTTTGGCTCCCCTTGGTTAGTAGTTTTCTTGCCACCTAGTTCATTGGTTAGTAAACAGCATTTTACTTGTCTATCAGATCTCTCTATTCTTGGATTGTTTACATATTTTTTTCTACTGGTTCTCATGGGACAAACCCCTTGTTGCAGGTGCATTTGCTTTTCACTCTCAGAACAGGTTGTTGTGTTAACCAAGTTCTTATCCTCAAAACAGCTTCACATGGGGATGTGCAAACTGCTTGGTAGCTGCACGTGGAGGAGGGGACAGGGCAGCTTTGGCAATTTAGCAAAGCCAGGCCTGGCTTCAAAAATAATAATTAATTTCTTTAATAATTCTTCTACCTGTCTTCTGCCTATGCTTAGCCTACAACATACTGATACTAATTAGGTGAATGAACCTGGAGACTGAGCTTGCAGCACTACAAGCAGAGGTCTGGACATCCTTGGACATCCCTGTGCCCCTCTTCTACTGCTCACTGGTAAGTGTTAAATGGTTAAGTGGTGCTAAATCCTTTAAACATAATCTCTTGATCAAGTCTGAGGCAAGTTTGGCAAGTTCAGTCTGAACCTCAAAGGGTCTCCCTTACCCTTTGCACTTTTATTTTTCTGGTCTCCATGCGAGTTATTTTACATTGATTGTGTAATCAATTTTCTTTTGTGGGCTTTATCTCTACAGTAAATAGCAGAGTAAACGTTGCCATTGAACCGTGTTAGTTTGAGCTTTCACAAATTTCTATCCAAGCTCCATTTGCCAGTACCCTTGCTGGTGGCTCCATTTGGTGGCAGATGGATGTTGGATATAAATTCAAAGTACACCACCATGGTGGTTCCTTAAACTGCCTGAACCACTAATGCACAACACTAACACTCTAGCTGAAAAACAGCAGCCTGAACTGCACTGCTGTTGTAATCCTTTGCACTACTGTGGTAAACCTTCCTGTTAGGCATGGTATCAAATTTGTGGATGTATCTGTAGGCCCTGACAGAACTCGAGGATATTAGCCTTCTCAATATAAATGTAGAAAGTGATTTATTTCCAGGAAATGTGTGGTATGTTCTGTTCAACGTTACCCTACATGACATAAAGCAAAACTCAAAGTAAATAAATGGGCTTACTGCAAAATTTCGGATTTCTACATCTTCTGATTACTGTAGTTCCATTTGCCTTTAAGAGAACATTGACAGTTTTTACAATGATTATTCTCACACTTGTCCATCCATTTGTTTCTTGGAAGTAAATATTCTAGAACTGGCTGGGTACATTTAGATTTGTTGAAGCTGGGAAAGTGTTAAGCATGTTTAAAGGAAGAGTGAAAAATCTGTAAACATTAATTTCTTGCCTGGTAATTAGTGTTGTATTTTCTTATTTTTAGAATAATCTATGCTCTTACTCATTGGTTTTAGTCACTCCAACAGGAGTGACTAATCCAACTAGAAAATAACGAGGCATCTTCAAAGAGAAGAGAAATGTACTAACCATGAAAATGACAACGTGGGGGTGGAAATTCAAGTGAATGACAGTGGTTTTAAAATCCTTGCAGGTGATACAGTGGTTCCCAAGGACAATTCCCCAGAGCCTTTGGTGTAATATTGTAGCCTAGAGGGTCTTTTTTAGTTTTGTTTTATTTAGAGCCTTACCTTGAAAATGTGCACTGGACTTTGAGGTGCTACAAGTAGAATTTAAGGAGCTCAGTGAGGCTGAACTCACCTGCGGAACCATTTAAGGGCTTGTAATGGTCAGTGGTGGAAGCACCAGGTAATCTGAGCTTTTGTAACTGCAATTATAAAAGGGGTTATAAAAGTTATAAAACAGGGTTTTCTAAATTATGCTGTAAAAGAAACTGTAGTTTTTATGTTTCAAAATTATTAGTGAAAACAAAAAAATATTATCTCTGATCTTTCAGTTAATATGGAGTAAAAAACAAATCAGTTGTTCTACTCCTGCAGTATACACTTGAAAACCTTTAACTGGACTTTATGTGGAATATTAATACAGAGCTGATATGAGTATGAAGTTGGAAGAACACATACATGTAATACATCATTTGTCAGCTAAAATAAACCAAGAAAAGCCCAGGCACTATGAGTAGGGCTTTAGCAGCATGCTGTATTTCTCTTAGCCAGGAACACAGTCCTGTAAGAGCTGTCCATTGGGTTTAGGTGCACAGGATGTTCTAGAAACTGCAAAGAGAGAGACAAGAACAAAGAGCATGTAACCTAGCACTGTAAAATGTAGTTTTCTATATTTTTAGTGTAGCTAAACAGTTCCAGCTGTCAGCCTATGTCACACTGATATTTTCTGCAAAATCCCTTTGCCCAGGATTGTTCTCCTGGAAAGCTGAGAAGCCTCAGAGAAGAAGGAAAACAATGATTATCTGATTTGCTTCTCCTGTGTTTTGCTCACATGTGGAATGTGTTTGGAGATTGTTTATCCAACAGGTGATTGTTTCATTGGTTTCATGTGAATTGTTTTGATTCTTTGGCCAATCAGGGCCAAGCTGTGTTGGGGCTCTGGAAGGAGTCACGAGTTTTCATTATTATCTTTTTAGCCTTCTGTGAGCGTCCTTTCTGTATTTGTTAGTATAGTATAGTTTATTATTCTTTAATATAATATAGTATCAAAAAATAATGAATTAGCCTTCTGGAGTCAGATGCATCATTCCTTCCTTCATCTGGGAGCAACACAAATACAAAAAGCCTTTCTTCAGGAGAGTGGCTCCAGGCCCTTGGTTGGTTTTTCTCTGTATCTCCACAGCTCTCTGATGGCTGGGGAGGCCAGCCCAGGACACAGCAGTCCCCTGGCCTCAGAATGCTGAGGGACCATTCTGTCCCATTGTCCAAACTGTGAGAAACAGCCTCAAGTTGACCCAGAGGAGTTAAGATAGGATATTAGGAACAAAATAATTCATTGAAAGGATTGCCATGGGCTGAAATAGGGCACTGTGGCAGTCATGATGCCTGTAGATGATTTAAAACCATGGGGTGGCACTTGGGGACGAGGTTTAGTGGTGGACTTGGCAGTGCTGAGCTGGACTCAATGATCTCTAGGGTCCTTCCCAACCTAAATGATTCTGTGATTCTGTTTTAGATAGGACTGGGCCCTGAGGTACACCAATGGTCTCTAAGTGACCCTGGGCCTGAATTTTCATTCCCTTTTCCATCCACATCACTGCTCCCCCAGCATTATGCCTAATATAATATAAATCGCATTATATTGCATTACATTATATTACATGTTATGTTATATTATGTTACATTATATTATGTTATATTAGGTTATATTATGTTCTATTATATTATATTTTTATATAATAATATGTTATATTTCATAAAATTATAATAGTGCCATGATAGCACAGCCAGCAGCACTGAAAGAATACCATGTTCTCCTCTTAGGGTTTTCCATGTCTGTATCCAGAACCACAGCAGAGAATCACTGCAGTCCACTGCATTCAGCCTGCTACACCACAGCTGATTCCATTTTCAAAAATTCGGGTAAAAGACTTCATGTCCCCTCCATCTTCAACATGCTGAAAGGCATTTTATACGTTTGATCCTGGAAAGTGGAAATGTGTCACTTAGAGTGGCAAAAAAGGCTGTTTAAGGGTGGTTATTTAGGATACTGTAGAGTGAGGAAGAGTTTTTGTGCAGCAGCCACAAATAGCTGTGTGCACACATCAAGTGTGGGAATTTGTATGTCCTTTAAAAATTATTTTAAAAAGTATTTTTTGATGGGTTGCGTTGGGTTTTTTCTTTTCTTTGCAGTTACTAGCTCATCTGTGTTCTTTGACTGTACTACTGTAGCAATAGGTTCCTAAAGTTTTTTGTAAACTATGAACTGTGTAAAGTCTTCACAGAGCAGTAGAAATTCTGACATAGAAATAGAAATTCTGGCATAGAAATTCTGTATCAGAAGACAAGTGTGTTATTGTCAGTTTTACATCAGTTCCACAAGAAGTGCAAAAGCCTTTTTACTTCTCGTGCCCAGTCAATATAATAAAATTAAAGTACAGTCAGCACAGGGACCAGTTGTTTTTCCCTATAATGAGGTCTCAACCCGTGCAACACTGTCATTTTTAAGAAACACTGTCATTTTTAAGCTGACATAGGGCAAAGTGATGTCTGCTCTGTGCAGATACATATCTGAAGTTTAAAATGCATTACATGGACAAAATAATTTTGTTTCCCTGTTGTAATTGACTTTTCTCTCTTAGTCTTGATAATTTTGCAGATTATCTTCTTTTCAAGGCTGAAATTTATAATTTGTGTATAGTTCTTAGTTTTAAGGGACTCTATACAATCTGCGGATGATTCAGAACTCATTTGCGGAGCAGTCATGAATGCTTTTACTACAATTTGATGTAGAAAATATGTTCATCTTCTGCCTTCCTCTGGCACTCTTTGGCATAGCAGTGAAAGCAGAACGTGAGCTCAAACAGCAGTACAGTGGCACACAGCATCAGCCAGCATTTTTGTATTTGCCATTTCGTGATTCTTGGCATGAGTTAAACAGTTGTGCTCAGGAAAAAGCCACTAGGGGATATCTTTTCAGCCTGGAAAAAAAAAAAAGGTGGCTCTTCTAGGAAAGCTAAGGAAACACAGTGGGTTTGATCTGACATCTCTGTCTCATTACAAGGCTCCCACTGTGATTTACTAGACTATGTACAAAAGAAAAATTTGCAATGTGAGACCTTAGAACTGCTAATCCTTTCTCTCCTGGCATATAATTTTCACTCTCATTTTTCATTTTCCAAACACGGTTTGAACTTTTTTTCTTTTCTTTCATAGTAGTCAGTTTCATCCTTTTCTTTTGAAGGGGAAGGGGCAAAATCATCACTTACATTTTTCTTGTACCTACATTTATTTATTTTTATACCCTCGCATTTATATCCTAACCATATTTATTTTTTTCTAGAAAAATCTCCCAAGAGACAAAACTATAGCATTTTTTTACATTTAGACAAAAGTAACGTGGTCCTAATTTCAATTTAAATATAATTCTTAACTAATGTTTACCTGCTTCTTATATGCTCATTTACATTTTGTGTGATGTGTGTATATATATATATAAAATTTCATATGCATATATATGAAATTATAGATTTTAATTTCATTGCTATACAATTTCATTTTTACTTATATTAACTTAATGTATATATATTCATATATACATGAAGTGAAAAGAAGAAAAAAAAGACTGGAAAATTACTCAAAAGGAATAATTTTAAACATTATCAGTAACTTTTGTGCCCTAAGCTAAGCAGCAGCTTGATGACCCTGATGAAATCATCAGAGCCTCCTTCATTCCTCTCCTCCAACGGCCTGTTCTTCTCAAATGTGTAAAATTACATGACAGAACATGAAAATTAGGAAGATTCTGCTGAAGGCTGGGCTGCATTTTTGCACATCTAGCATTCAGAGCTCAGAGGAATATTGCTCTGCCTGGTGTGACATCTGCCTTCCTGCGCAGCAATGGAACGTACAGGTGGCACAGCAGGCTGGGAAAAGTTCAACCTCTTGGCTGTTTTCAGTTTGTACTGTTTGAAATCAGGCATCTGAGGAGTCACCTCAGAGACCTTAATCACAATTTTGCCACTGGCACACTTGTCAGGAGCAGTGAGGAAAGCACTGCCTGGTGGGACTTTGGGACATCAGAACCAGGGAGTGTTAGCCACTCTCCTGGACCCGAGTTTGGGCTCCAAAATGTCACAGGGGGATGTCCCAATCATGCTGCAGCCCCAGATTGTCACAGGGGGATGTCCCAGTCCTGCTGCAGCTCTGAAATGTCCCAGGGGGATGTCCCAGTCCTGCTGCAGCTCTGAAATGTCCCAGGGGGATGTCCCAGTCCTGCTGCAGCTCTGAAATGTCCCAGGGGGATGTCCCAGTCCTGCTGCAGCTCTGAAATGTCCCAGGGGGATGTCCCAGTCCTGCTGCACCCCCAGAATGTCCCAGCTCAGTCTCAGCTCATGCACCCTGCAGGATCTCCCTCCAGCTGAAGCCAGCCCTGCCTCTGACAGGATGTGCTCCAAACTGGCCGCTGCAGCCTCGCCCCGGGCATGAGCTGTTCCTGAGCCTCGTGAAGAACCTGGAGCAGGGAGATGGTTGAGGAAGCAGGCCCAGCCATGGTTTGGACAGGAGCAGAAAGGATTTCCATGGGTGAGGCCCTGTTGTGGTGCTGAGCTCAGTGATGTTCTGCTGTCCCATGTCAGACAGGGGAAGGGACAGCACTGTGCTGCCTGGGGACCCTGCAGAGCCCAGCCTGGCTGATGGATCTGCCCTCTGAACAATTTGGTTATACACGTACTGAGAGGTTCAGTGTGAGCAGAACTAACTCCCCCCTGTCCCCAGCTGCAGTGTGAAGGAGCTGTTGGGGGGGTCTCCACCATGCCTGAGCACCTTGATTTGCACCCACTATTTACAAATGGGGTGAGGCTTGGAGATCCTCAGCTCCACTCTGATCCACGCACAGTGTGTCACCACTTACCACATTGCTTTTGCAGGCTTTGTTCCTCTGCAGCTACCGAACAAATGGCACTTGCTGCTGTTATTATTATCATTATCGTTACTGATCATTATTATCCTGGCAATTCTGGCTTGAATTGAATAATAAATATTATTATTATTATTATTCATTTATTTTTTATTCAATTTTTATTTTTATCCTGACAGTTCTGGCTTGCGCTGAGTATATTATTTATTTTATTTATTTATTTATTTATTTATTTATTTATTATGTATTTATTATTATCATGACAATTCTGGCTTGCATAGATTATATTATTATCATTATTTATTAATTTACTATTAATTTATTATTATTATT
>VZSU01000608.1:300236-341209 GCA_013398715.1 Nesospiza acunhae | reverse complement strand
TATTTATTATTTATTATTATTGTAACAATTCTGGCTTGCACAGAGAATATTATTATTATTCCTATTATTATTGTTTTATTATTATTATTATTGTGACAATTCTGGTTTGCACAAAGTATATGATTACTATTAATTATTTATAACTTATTTATTAATATTACTCTGATAATTCTGGCTTGCACAGAGTTTGGTGGTTTTTTTTTATTATCCTGATAATTCTGGCTCGCACAGAATATGAGCAGATTTGGGTTTTTTTGCCATGCTTTTCAGCTACAATCAGAAACATAAAAGGGGAATCTGTGGTCATTACTGAGACAATGCCGTGGTGCTTTCTGAGAAGGATTTTGCCTCTTTTATCTCATTTGTTACCAGCCTGATTGAAATGATTTCCTATCAGTGGAGATGCCAGAGAAAGGACATCAGCTGGAGCTTGTGCTCCAGGTTGCCAAGATAAGCCAGCAGCTTATCTGCTAGCCAGGAGAGCATTTCACACATGCCCTCACTCTTGTAAGACCTGTTAGAAGCGCATGAATTTGTGGGTTATCAGCATGAAATGGTACTCAATGAGAAAAATGAAAAACGAACATTTTTATTCACTCATTTAGACTGTTAAAAAATCATTAGGATTTTTTATTCACCTATTCACACAAAAGGCAAGCATTGTTGGGGAATAACTGCTGCACTGTGGATTATAATTCATGACAAGGTCAGGAGAAGCTAACCAGGGTCAGTACAGCAGGAAAACACAAAAATCCACTCTTTTAGTGGCTTCTCATGTGTTTTCATCTTGTCTTCCCAAGTGGCAACGAGTGACCTCACTTAAAGATTAATCTTTTCATTAGGAACATTAATAGGTCTCCAATGCCTTCCCTTGCCAGAACATTTCTTTCAAACAGATGACAGGTATTTTCCCAGGAAAATATCTTTTATAGCTACATATATATATATACATATACATATATATATATATATATATACACACATGTTCCATGAATATATATATACACACCATGTATACATAGATATATATATAGCTAAATAGGTATTTTCTGGTCTGTACAAGTTTCTGGAGACTTTGAGATTCTGTTCTTTCTCAGATGATGTTGATTTAACTCAGGAAATATTCAAACTAGATGTGTAACATAATTCTGGTATTCGTTAGATCCAGGCTTTCTGAAAATAGGGCAAAAAAAATCGAATGTGTTTCTATTTTTTTTCCAGAATTTGTATCAGAATTTTTAACTTCAAAAGTGCAGAATTTTCACGGAAGGAATTTGTGACTAAGTTGAATTCTAGATGTAATACAGTCCCTTTTTCCCACCAAAGAAAGAAGAGCACCATTTTTTTTTTTCTAGTTTGAATTACTTTTTAAGCGACACTTTTTTAAAAAAAATAAAAGCTGTATTTGGGATGAAAGTTCTAGAGTTTAAAATGATGTGTCATATATTAGTGAAAACTGGTGAAAGTGGCCTTTAACCACCAATTGCAGGTGGAAAAAAAAAACAACTGGTGAAAGTGGCCTTTAACCACCAATTGCAGGTGGAAAAAAAAACAGTGAGAATAAAAACAGTTAATAGGCAAAATTGAGAGCATGCCATGAGATGCTTCAAAGCTTCATTAATACTAACAAATGCACCAAAACTAGTGTTTTTCTAGAAAAAAATGGCAAGAAATATTTAGAATAAATAAAGACCTCATCAGGTTTCTACTTGGCTAAAGAAAACTATTGGAAAATGAGGGGACTTGAATATTTCTGTTCTGAGGCACTGAGCAATCTGCAGTTACCCTTTTTCATTTTCATATCCATCTCCACCCTAGCAGTAAGGAAATAGATTTGTTTATTAATGTTTGATTTCATCTCATCAGCAAGAAAAGACTTCCATTGCTTGTGATGAAACACTGTCCCCTGATAATTTTATGGTAATTAATCACAACCATCAGATTTCCTCATCCATGTTGTTTTGCTGTGAGAAGCTATACTGTTTATAGTAAATTAATCTAAAAGAAGCATCAAAAACGCCTGTCTTCTCATTTCCAAATGTGTAATTTACGTTACTTCTGGGACAACTTGAATAGTGCTGCAATTAACAGCCTATAATGACAAATCTGCTCTTCAGATATTCATCATTCAGATGTAAATATTTACTCCATATTCAAATGAGCCTCATTGATTGGGAGCTATTCATCATTCACTAGTCTAAAGGCAACAAAATCATATTCATGCTTCAGTCACTTCAAAATAGCAAGTTTTTAAACATTGTGCACTGCTGCCTTGTTAATGTGTTTAATTAATTACAAAATGATAGCAAAGAAGGGTTTGAACTTTAATTTCAGTCATGAAGGTTTCAGTTAAACTAAGCTTAGAAGCAATTTTATTCTGTATGTGGGAAAGTCAAATTAAGATCATATCAAAGTTTACACCTGACATTTCCTTATTTTACCTGTTTGGTAAAGTGCATGCTCTTTTTTTGGTTGGGATTTTTCCTTTCTTGCAAGTGTGCTTCTCTTGTATGATCTACATCTTTCTCCACCAACTTGTGCTTGTCCAGGTCTGTTCTGCCTGCTTCAGTCCAGGCACAAACACTGTGAATTTCAGTGATGTGGTTATTAATTGTTGTGGTGGTGTTGAGGGTCCCCAGGATGAGGTGAGAGGGTGAGAGATGAGAATTGACTCTAAGTTTTCAGAAGGCTGATTTATTATTTTATGATATATATTACATTAAAAGAAAATGCTATACTAAAACTATACTAAAGAAAAAGAAAGGAGACATCAGAAGGCTGGACCAGAATGATAATAAAAAAACCTCTGCAAGACTCAGAGTCTGACACAGCTAGCTGTGATCGGACATTAAATTAAAACAATTCACATGCTGGGCAAACAATTCTCCAAATCCCATTCCAGAGGAGTAAAACATTCCATGGAGAAGCTGAACCTTCCCAGCTTCCCAGGAGAAGAAATCCTGGCAAAAGGATTTTTCATAAAATATGACAGTAACACAGTCAATGAGGAGCAAGGGCAGATAAACGTGTCTGGGGTTTTTTGTTTTTCCTACCTGTAGGAAATGGAAAGACAGAAACTTCCACAGACACTGGAGGGGTTTGATTTGCAGCCCTGGGTTGATGTAAAAATAAAAGTACACAGACATAAAGCAGAAAAATCATAAACTCATGTTTCTATAGCTGTAAGTAAGAATATGCCTTAAGAATTGATACTTTATTGCATTCATAAGACGGTGAAGGGTTTACAGTGCAGTAATGTAATAGCATGGAGCAAGCCCAGAGTTTATAAATTATAATAGGAGTACATGTGATAGCAGCCCATGGGATAAAAGTATCCACAGTGCAGCAGAATGAAGTAAAGGTGATAGGTCAGAAAAACAAAACAAACTTTGTGGCAGCTTTCCATCGGATTGGAAAGTTCTATATTGTCTTGTAATGAAAACACTTGTGACTACTCTGAGCTATGGCTGAGTGTCACTGTGATATTTTATGAAAATCCCCTTGCCAGCATTTTTTCTCCTGAGAAGCTTCAGAAAAGAAATGTGAACAATAATTATCTGGTGCTGTGGAATGTGGCAGGTGCATCTTTGATTGGTCTCATGTGAGTTGTTTTTACGTGATGACCAATCATGGTCCAGCTGTGTCAAGGCTCTGAGCAGTCATGAGTTTTTATCTTTCATTCATTTCTAGCCTTCTGATGAAATTCTTTCTTCTATTCTTCTAGTATAGTTTTAGTATAGCATTTTTAATATAATATCATATCATAAAAAAATAAATCAGCCTCCTGAAACATGGAGTCAAGATTCTCATCTCTTCCCTTGTCCTGGGGACCCTCAAACACCACCACAGCTGAGTTCTTGCTCTTCTAAAATCTCACAGCCTATGAGGCTGATGTTTATCTGAGCAATAAATGGTTTTTAGCCCATTTTTAGCAGTCCCATCCCTTCATTAAGGCATTGATAACAGCACCAAAGCAGCATCAAGTTTCTGAAGGGTTGCTTTTACAGCAGGTCGCCCAAAGGAGACAGTCAAGGAGAAATCCTCTTGTCACCTCTCACCTGTGCCACAGTCCTTGCTCCAGCTTTTACCTGGCACTGGCAGCTGTTCGTATTCCAGGAAATGTGAACAAGGCTGCGCACTCTCCTTTTGCTCCCCCCACCTCCAGCTCCTTCTGCTCCTCAGCTCTGTGTCACACACAAACGGAAGACTCCAATTTCATGCACCTCTCACACTGCTCACCTGAGGTTTTTTGCAGTTCTCTTCCACCACTCTCTTCTACCCCGCTGAACTTCTCTGTGTCCTCCTCATTTAGCTCAGCCTCTCCAGGCAACCAGTTTGTTCTTTTCTATTTGCAGATAATGTATCAGATAATGTCCCTCAACATGCATAAAATCTGATACTCCTGTTTCTCTGGGAGCAGCAGTTAGGCATGAGGATGCCTTCCTGCAGCTCCTTGTGCCATTCTGTCACGTTTTTATCTCTTCCTCTCTGCCTAAGGGGTAACTGTGTGCGGTGTTAGGCACACAAATCAGGATAGCAAATATTGCCTCTTCAAATCTTAAAGGACAGTGCATCTTAAAATCTGAAAGGACAGTGTGTTTTGCTTTAGAATCTCATGCTCCATCAGCTGATGGGCTCTTGTTGCACTGCCTCCCATCCTCAGATGTGAAGAAGCACTTCTAAGCCAAGTGAACCTCAGTCCCTTAAAAGGATGGGTGGCTTTCTCCCAGATTTTACTGCAAAAGAAACCTCAAAAAGCAGTCTGGTGAAAGCATTGCCTGAGTATGGTCACCAATAGCTGGAGCTGCTGGAGCTCTTTTTTCACATATCTCACTTTTTCCTCTGCTGATGATTATTGTAATCACTGCAAAGCAGTGAGAGATGCGAACAAGTCTCATGTTCTAGGGGCTGCCCTAATGCTTCAGACAAAGCAAAAGTCCCTAAAAATGAGTTCTTCTACTAGGCAGATGAAAAAAATTTCCTACGGATGAGATTATTTGTGCTTCCAGTAGATGCATGCTGAGAAATAGAGGGAAGAAAACTTTGTTTTCTCATATAAGAATTATATATAACCCACAAAAACGTTGTTTAGCTCAAATAAATGACAGAGGTTGTGGTTAGGTGTTTTTTGATTTTGGTTTTGGCTTTGGTGTTTTTTTTTCTTTTGGTTTTTTGGTTTTTTTTTTTTTTTTTTGTTACAGAAAAACATTTATTTCATAGGGAATAAGCCCCCTACTATTCAGCAGAGTGATTTTGCTCAACAGTTTCAAAATGTCTCCCTTCTTCTTCCTAACTTTTTTTTTTTTTTGACAAAGATTGACCAAAAGCTTTTTTTCCTTGAAAATTTGTTTTTGTGAATATCTACTATGCCCAATTCCATGGGGAAGATCACAAATATTAAAAAAACATGCAATTAAGTAAATCTGAAAATATTTTATTTAGGCTGCAGGGCTAAGAATACTTTATAGGGATTGTGGGCAGGGAAAAAAGCATCTTGATGTAAGGCCAAGATTTCAATTATTTATATTCTTAACGAAACTTTAGCCTGCCTGCTCTCATTTTATATGATTAGGAACAGAGTTTTTAACAAGGATTTTCTTCCATGACCAGTTCAGGTGATGCATCAGCAAACTCAGGGGTTTTTTTCTGTGAAGAAACCTTCTAGTACAAGCTGCATATCACCTCAATTAAGCACATGCAGCTCTGAAGCTCTTATCTTAAGCCCTGTACTGATAAAACAGTAATTGTTCTGCAAGATGACAAGGGAAACCATGACTCCAGAAAGGACATGGTGTTCCAATTGATCTCAATTACTCTAATGTAACTAATTCTTTTGTCCACCATCTAAATTTAATGCTTCTGCCTCCCTGAGGATTTATCACAAGATGTCCCACATTATTGGGTTTGTGCTGACCTGTCACTGCCTAGTCTGCATTCTCAACCAAACCAAAATAACTGCCGTCATTTACCTGACAAGTCTTTTGAGCCCTCAATTCATCACAGAGTTTTAAGTGTTTCAATTAGTTACACTAATGAATCATTAGCTCAGTGTGCCTTCAAAAGGCCAGATTTTACCTTCTACCTGGTTATGGGGGATTTTTACAGAGGCATAAAGAGCTAAACTTCTGCTCTGAGTGAGCACTATTGACTCATATCTCGTCAGATTTCATTTTGGCATCTCCAGCCTTCAGCAGGGTTGCTTCACATGTGTATCACAAAGAAAATAAAAATTTGCCCATCAGCTTAAATCGTCCTGATGAAGAAAAAACTTGCCTAACTGGCAACCAGTTTGTTCTTTTCTATTTGCAGCGTATCAGATAATGTCCCCCAACATGCATAAAATCTGATATTCCTGTTTCTCTGGCAGCAGCAGTTAGGCATGAGCCTTTCTGCAGCTCCTTGTGTGTAACAGCAAATATTGCCTCTTCAAATCTGAAAGGACAGTGTGTTTTGCTCTAGAATCTCATGCTCCATCAGCTGATGGGCACTTGTTGCACTGCCTCCCATCCTTCTCAAATGTAAAGGAGCACTTCTAAGCCAAGTGCACCTCAGTCCCTTAAAAGGATGGGTGGCTTTCTCCCAGATTTTACTGCAAAAGAAACCTCAAAAAGCAGCCTGGTGAAAGCATTGCCTGAGTATGGTCACCAGTAACTTCCTCACTCCTAGTACCAGTAAAAATAACAGAGAAAGACAAAAAAAGAGAGTCCTGGAAAGGGTTCTTGAAGAAGAGGCTATATATAAAATGTTGTTTAAAAACAACAGTAGGAAGGGAGGTAGCCAGGCCAAAGTATAAAGGACAAAAAAGGGGACAGAAGAGCTCTCTTTCAGAGGAGTACTAAATGTAGTAGCTCATATGAAATCTACGTTTGGGAATTCCCTTAACAACAATTTGCCATCCCATCTTCTGGAACAGTAAGGATGGGTTTATTTTATTCTGCATCATCTCTATTCTCTTGTCTATCCTAAGAAAGCAGTGTTGCCTGTTGGACAATTTAATGGCTTTTAAACCTTGGGTGGTTATGTTATTTGCAAATGCAATCCACAATGTTATAAGATAACAAATGGAAGCCATTATTTGTTCATTTATATACTGCTAATTTATTTTTCATCTGCCATACTGTGTCTCTTCTTATGGTAACCCCCAAATGGAGAAGGCAACAGCCTCCAAACCCTTTCCCAGTTTGGCTGCCACTGCTGTCACTCCTGTTCTCTGTGGGGTCTGTGGAAGCCTGATGTCCCCTGCTTTATCTAGCCTTAATTGTAGATAAGCCAGCACTCAGAACATCTGCTGGTTCTGAGCCCAGACCTCAGCCTAGACACTCTCAGTTCTAATAGGTTTTTGATTTTCAGTGGGCCACCACTTACCCAACAGTGGGATTGGATATTCTATCTAGGCCAGAAAAGTAGATAGGACTTTTCCTGGTCATGAAAGGTACTGGCAGATCCACAATTTCATCCCCACTTTCACTGGGGCGGGGTCTTGTTCCTTCACAACCTCTGCATGAGAGCAGGATAAACCCAGCAGGACATGATGCAAACCCAGAAAGAGGACAGAAGGGAAGTCCCAGAGCAGGATAAACCTAGAGAAAGGACAGAAGGGAAGCCCCAGAGCAGGATAAACCCAGCAGTAGGTAATGAAAACCAGAGAAAGGGCAGAAGGGAAGTCCCAGAGCAGGATAAACCCAGAGAAAGGACAGAAGGGAATTTCCAGAGCAGGACAAACCAAGCAGTTGGGAATGAAAACCCAGAGAAAGGACAGAAGGGAAGTCCCAGAGCAGGACAAACCCAGCAGTAGGTAATACAAAGTCAGAGAAAGTACAGAAGAGAAGTCCCACATCAAAGCTTTTGGTGCAGCTGGACTACTCTGCCTTGTGCAAACCATCCCAGTCGCACTAGAAGAAATAATAATAATAACAATAACAACAACAACAATAATAACAAACACCTGCCTCACAAAGCACTGGGCTGCAGTGTGCAGAGCCCAGAAGAAGGCATGGGCCATTGGGAGAACCTTGCAGACCAAGTCAGTTTACATTTCAGTCTTCAGAGAGAGCAAATGGATTTCTTTTTAAAACCCTTTGCGGAAATGTGCCCTTGGCTGTTTCCTCCAAAGGGGCCAAATTACCAGGAGCAGAGCTGAGCTTAGGGCTTTTACTCTAGATTAAACAGTTTTGCTAAGGATGGCTTCTTCAATGGATGTGGAGAAAGAGTATAAAGGCAGAACTGCCCCAAAACTGTGGCTGCTGCCAACACTTGCCTCATAGCACATTGGAAGAGCTTTATATTCAGATCAGAAAGGCAAATTTTGTGCCTGATTCTGAGCTAGCACTGCCCTTACTCACATGAACAACGGAATTCCTCCGGAGTCCAGGCTTCCAGCCTTTGAAACTAGAATAACTGGTGCTTACAAATCTGCTTGGACACTTGCATGGATAAATCTTTGTGTGTAAGGACAGAGTGGTTGCCATGGCAAAGCCTTGGGCACTCTCTGGTGGCACAACACAAGGTTCAAGGCTTTGTTCAGCTCTCAGGTTTTTATACAGCTGGAGTAGTGCTTATATTCTATGTATTCAAGCGCAGACAATCAATCTGACAATCACAGACAATCAACATGAGCCAATCAGTTTTGGCTCATTTTTTTGTGAATTGTCCTTAGGTCTGGACCTCTAGGAAATGTATAAGATAAATAAGAACTAAATTACAGCTTTTTAAAGTTAATTATGGGATACAATTGGATAAATATTATTTAAAGAAAGAGAAGTTATGACAGGATCTCCTTTATTCCTCAGGTAGGAATTTCAGAAACCTTGAAAAAAAAAGTTTTCTTCATCAGTCTTTTCAGTTTTAGCCTTGTATATACAACTCAGTTCTTAACTGATTATAACATAAGCACCTGGGATTCTTTTCCATCACTCCAGGAAACAGATTAATCACTTAGACCCAAGCTGTTTGAGAGAGAGGAGTACAGCATTCAGAAGAAAGAAAGAGAACTGAGGGGGTTTTATTACAGACACTTTTCCTGTACTTTTGCAGGTGCTTTCATGTGTTTGCATGAGCACACCCAACCTGTGCCAGGATTTGTTTGTCTAACCATGGTTTCAGAACATGGGTTTTGCTGCAGAAAGTTTCAGAGCTGGATAGAGCTTCCTATTCCTTAAAATATACAGCGAGGCAGTAGTGCCTAATTCTGAGCCTTGTGAACACCTGTCTTTATCATAAAGCTGATTCTGAGCTTGTCAAGCTTGGATTTTATCAGCTTGCTCTGAACTCTCCTCCCCAGAAACACTGGAGTGGGAGCCCCAGTGCCTGGAGCTCTCTCAGGTTGTGAGTGGTCAGCTGGCAAACAGCCAGACCCTGAGGGTCACCACTGAGGAATGCAAAGATTGTAAAACATTAACTCCTCTCTGCCCTGTACCTCCGGGGGAATGCCCTGCTGAGGGGTTCAGCGGCAGGACACAGAGTGTGGGTGGCCACAGCCCACCTTGAGCAGCCCCTCTGGCTGGTGCTTGTGCTCAAATGCTGTGTTCTTCCCACAGCTGCAATGACTGCCCACAGACCTGGGGAGCCCCTTTTGCAGTGGATCCCCTCAGATTCAGGGAGCCCCATTTTGCAGTGAATCCCCTCCCATTTGGGGACCCCCATTTTGCAGTGAATCCCCTCCCATTTGGGGAGCCCCATTTTGCAATGGATCCCCTCAGATTTGGGGAGCCCCGTTTTGCAGTGGATCCCCTCAGATTTGGGGAGCCCCATTTTGCAGTGAATCCCCTCAGATTTGGGGAGCCCCATTTTGCAGTGGATCCCCTCAGATTTGGAGAGCCCCATTTTGCAGTGAATCCCCTCAGATTCAGGGAGCCCCATTTTGCAATGGATCCCCTCAGGTTTGGGGAGCCCATTTTGCAATGGATCCCCTCAGATTTGGGGAGCCCCATTTTGCAATGGATCCCCTCAGATTTGGAGAGCCCCATTTTGCCGTGAATCCCCTCAGATTTGGGGAGCCCTGTTTTGCAGTGGATCCCCTCAGATTCGGAGAGCCCCATTTTACAGTGAATCCCCTCCCATTTGGGGAGCCCTTGCCTGTTTTTCAACCAGCTCTGAGCCTTAAATGGAAATGGCCACACAGCCCCAGGAAACACTGCATGAAATATGGGCTCACCTCTAGGGTGGCTAGGGAAGAAGAATGGAGATATGTTTGTTTCCTCATGGAAAGAAGGAGAAATACTTTTTTAGGTTTGATTAGCCAAAATAATTTATTTATCTCACCACTGTTGCATGTTGTGGTCTGACTGAGGAAAGAAAAAAAGCACTTTAAAAGACTGTTCCAAGTTAAGGCGAGGTGAGGAGATACTGACCCAAGCATCTTTGTGCCTTTAGAGATTGCTTCCTTACAATCAAATGTAGAAAAAGGCATGAAGAGTTATTTTCTTTGTTGTATGTTTTATCTAGGCAGAAGTTTGCCTGGGAATATTGAGCACTTGCTGCTTCTCTGAGTGTTGGTAAAGCTGTTCTTTTCTGTTGAGGGTACAGTGTGTTTTGTCTGGTCCCTCTCTGCTGGAGGGGCTGCATTTCAGTGTGGAACTACCAGAGTTCAGATATTCTGTCAGCTTTTCTGATGGAATTGGTGGGTAACTAACAAGATATGCTCTTTTTAGTGCTCCAAGACTCTTCTTGGACATAACTGAAGAGAATGAGTCTTACTGAGACTTCAAAATTTCAGCTGCAAACCCAGAACTCCAGATAGCAATTTTGAATCTTTTAAAGAAATTTAAAAGAATAAATTTGAAAGAAGAAATATAAAAGAATGTTTCTTTCTTCTCTCTTAAAAGAAGAAATAAACATTCTTTCTGCCCTGTGTTCAGAGAAATCCTTCTCAAGCTGGCTAAAAGTGCACTCCATGTGAAACGCAGTCTGTTTATCCATGGAGCTCCCTTCAGGCCAAGCCAGAACTTTCTCAACATTCTGTAGCACAGAAACTGTGTGAGCAGAGGGATGGGATACATTTGTGCTGCTATTTGCTTCCCTTGAGCTCCCTACACCGTTTCTTGGGAATGATTTCTGCTTCCAAGGGAAGTGGTGGGACAGAAGAGGGGCTGCAGCTGAGGCTGGTGAGCGTTTCAGTGGGAAATGAGCAGCACATGTTGGATGCCCTCCAGCACCACTGCTCACAAGGCTTTTTTATCAAGGTATTTCCTTTGAGGACTATGAGCTTGTTAATGTAAAGTACCAGGACTGAGTGAACCTGAAGTGGATAGATTAAATAAGGGCTGCCTGATTTCTTTTCCCTTTTTTTCTGTTTATTTTATTGTACATAGGCTTGATCCATGGGTTAGGAGGAGTCCTGTGTTTTCTGTCAAGCTTGAACCTCAGCCTTATGACTGAAAATGTGTTATGTACTGGAGATAACTAATTTGTCAGTTTGTTTGATGGAATTCTTGGTATAAAGTTTGCACCCCTCCCTTTTTAAATTCTTCTCTGTTCTTGCAACTGTCCCATTTTTTGTTAAAATTCTAATCTAGCTAATCTATTAAGCCTAATATATTTTTTCCTTTAGTCTAGTTTGTCAAGGTTGTGTCTAAAGGCAAATGAGAGACCAGTGCTTTTCACTTTTAAAAAATGAGAGAACTAACCTGATCTTAATATAAATTAATACTATGAAAGTGAAAGAATTATTGTTACATTAAGTAACCATAATTAATTATTACCCACAGTATTCCAATAATAAATACACCTGATATAAATTCAATTATCTCTCACCTCTAGCTGTAACATGTATAACAGCATGATGTGACATGACAAGTCCTGAAGGCCCCAAAACAGCTGGAGGAATATATCTGATCTTAACACAAGGGGAAAATGGCACCCAGAAAATGAATGAATGAAGTTACACCTGCATATTAAACAGTTAAAAATTTAACTTGTCAATCATGAAGCTATTAAACTGAACAAAATTTTATAGTCAACATTTCCTAATAAAACACTTATTAACAGTTGTTGTAAAGAAAAAAAGGTAGGGTAACCACAGTACCTAAATGTAGAGGAAATATTCTTTCAGTGTTTATTACATAATAATATTGATTTCTCAAGTAGCACTCGGGTGGCAGTACACGGATGTTTTTGTGTACATTCCTTACATTAGACAATGTAAGTTTGTTTATAAACTGATTATGGCATACAGACTTGGGGGTCCTATGCAGTTTGAATGTGGTTTTCTTGTGTGAAATGGTATTTTCTGCTATAGGTTAGATTCCTGAATAAGAATATTCCATGGATTTTGAGGCATCCCTCTTCAAAAGCTTCTCTGCCAGGGAAATCAATAGATGTTATTTATGTTCTGCTGTCTGCTGAGCCCAGGGTGAGCAGTGGGACCCTGAGGAACACAGTGCTGCTCAATGTGAGGCTGCTGCCACTTACTGGGGCCATGAAAAACAGCTAATAAGGGCTGTGCAGAAAGAGAGCACGAAGCTGGCAAATTCAGCCTTTACTTGGCCATTTTATTACTTCACTGAAGACTGTTACAGGTTTTTGGTAAGCTAAATTTGAGAGATATCTATCAATAGATATATAGGGATGCAAATATCCGAGCCCTGGTTTTCTGTCCTGTAGTTAAACTTGAAAACTGCTGGTCTTTCAAGAATAATTTCTGGAATTCCAGCAGATTCCTATTTCAGTCTGTATTCTGTGGTTCTTGGCACTATGCTGTGTTTATATAATTTTTTTAACTGTACAGTTTCTACGATTTTTTTTTTAAGTAACTTTAGTCCATACAAATCATTAAGTGGTCATAATGGCTTATCTGACAACTGAAGTCTTTTGTTTTTTTCCAAAATGATTAAGTTATTCAAAATAATGAGGAATGTATAAAAAAAAAAAATAAAATTCTGTGGCAATTTTCTTTCAAAGTAGAAGATTTATACTTTTGGGTCATTCTTTGTCTTTTCATGCTTTATCCTCAGCAGTACTAGATTCTGTGCTGCTTTAGTGTGTGGGTCTGAGCTCCATGTTCAGGGATGGTGAGCTCTGTGCACAGAGCAGGGAGACAAAACAATTCCTGCTCCAGCTGGGCACCAAGGACAAATGACCCAAATCTCAGCCCAAGAGCACAAACCCCGTGGGCTGCAGAGAGAAAAACAAGCAGGGTGGGACTGCAGGGGCTAAAGCTGCAATGGGACAATGAAGTGCAAGATGCAAATGGAGCAGAACTGATCCCAGGGAGAGCCCCCGGGAGCGCTCGTGCATTTTGGGGACATTTTGGTTCATCTTGGGTGCAGCCCTGGCTGGGCTCTGGTGCTGCCCAAGGTGAATCCATGGAGGAGATCCTTGGAATCAATCCCTGCTTTATTCTGTAGCTCTGTCCAGCCCCTGCTCCAGGGCAGCCTTCACAAGGCATCAAGGAGAGCATCTTTACCATTTGTGCTCCTCAGTTACTGCCCAGCTCCAACACAGCTCCTTCCACTGGTACATTTTCTGTGGGGTCACAACAAAAACAAACCAATAATCAGGGCTTTGTCTTCCCCCTGTTTCAATAACCTTGAGTAAGTGCTCGTATTGGTAGTAAGAAGAATGCTTTAAAAGCAAAGTAAGGCTTTGGGAGTTTTCACTGAATCCTTCCCTGCCTGATTTCTGCCCACATGATGGCAGTATAAGTTAATCCAAAGGAAGAAAATAATAAACAAAAAAATGATAGCTTTACAACAACAGAGTTCTGTTGCGCTCCCCCCAAAAAGCCATGAGAAGTTTCCATAAGCCATTATGAGCAGTTATGAAAGGATAACTCTTCTTATTGTCCAAGCCCCAGAGACACAAGGAGTGGTGAGGCATTGCTTCATGCAGGAACCACACGGAGCTAATTCTGGATGGGTACAGAATGGTGCTGGGTTAAAAATAAAAGTGGTCACTTCAGCTTTGTCAGTCATGCTTGCCTTAATCATTTCTAGTCAATAAAGTCGTTGAAGGGTAATTGCCACTCCTTGGCATGGGGTTTTCAAGTGCAGAACTGGAGGTTTGAGGCAGCTGGATGCTGGGTGTTTCATCTCTGGTAAAAGCACAGAGAGTTTAAACAGACAGACTATTGAGACACCAGCTGCAAAAAAAAGTTAGGCATTCCTTCCGAAGGATTATACCAGGAACAAAATCCATTGAATTTGTCAAGCTCTTCATCTAATTGTAAGCTGAATCAGGAGAGTTTGAGTGTGCGAGGGGGCTCTGAGCGTGTTTACTGGGTGGAATCAGAGAGTTCCACGGAATTTTGTCAGTAGTCACAGATTAAAGCTAATAATGTTAAAATGTAAGAATATTGTGTCATAAGAACAACAACTAAATAACTATTTAGTGCAATACAACATTAAAAAAAAAAAAAGAAAAATCCCAAACCCCTAGATAGAACCAAACAAAATCACTTCTTTTTCTGAGCTGTGACATATCTTAAGCACATGCTTTCTTTTTTTTGTTTAATTTTCTATGCAATGTAACTTAAAAGTCTAGTACACTTAATTTTAAATTTCTCTTTTTTTTTTTTTCACATCAGTTTCAGATATGTCAATAGCTGAACTGTGTGCTTTCAACTGCAAAAAGATTAAACAGATACTGAGGTCAGCCCAAATACCAGAATAAGAGGTATCCATGAGGGCCATCATGCTCCTTTGGGGCAGGTCTCAGATGAGTGACAGCTGCAGCCAATTTGAGAGTGGCACCTGTAACCAATTGCTTACACCTGTAACCAATCTGTACTCCTGATCAGATTACAGAGCCTGTGAGCAAAAGCAGCACTTCTTTCATTTTCCTTGGCTTTTGGAACT
Organism: Nesospiza acunhae; assembly: GCA_013398715.1. Classification (NCBI taxonomy): domain Eukaryota; kingdom Metazoa; phylum Chordata; class Aves; order Passeriformes; family Thraupidae; genus Nesospiza; species Nesospiza acunhae. Next base: position 326,417 of record VZSU01000608.1, on the reverse strand, counting down.
CTGAGTTCAGTCTTAACAGATGTGATTTTCCTTGTCTTTTTCCTGCTGTTGATAAATGAGGAAATGCAGCAGTACAGTGTCACTTGTGCAGCTTTGGCTCTTGAAAAACTTGGACTTCTGGATGTCTGGAGACCTGCATGGCAGGTACCTGGAGATATGAAGTTTAAGTGGGAACTGGAGCAGCTGAAATACCAGGGTGAGTAATCCTTTGCTGTTTGTTTAGCTGAGTTGGAGTTTGTGTTTCTCAGGTTGTAGAGTATTGTACAATGCTAATCCTTCCTGTATGGCTACCATGGCTAATGAATCTTCTTGTAATGCGTCTCTTTTACCTGCTGCTATCTATAATGGGATGTAAGTCCTTGCTCTCATTATTTATACTTTATATAAAAGTATAGGAGCTTTACATATTTTACTATATTTATTATTTATTATTTTTAATATGATATTTTTTATCTAGGAGCTTTATATATTTTATATAGGAACTTAGAGTGGCATGCTACATTCCCATGCGTTTGGAGTTAAGACTAAAGTGATACCTAAAAATAAACCCCCAGAAGTGCTGTGGTACCTCATTCCTATGTCTGCATATGACTGGTACTAATGGGAGAAGTCCTGATGTTTTCAGTGTCTGGGGATTTTTCTGACCTCATAATTCCTATAAATTTGATGAAGTGCTCATTTTTGTCTTACCCTTACTTACCTCTTCTTTTGGAACATCTCACTTTCCTCTCAGTAGGTAGCCTACAAACGCTACTGCTGGAAATTGCCCCTCAAAACTTCATAAATGTCTTTTTCTTCTGTTCCTTCACCACACCTCTTGTATTTAAAAATAAAAAAAAATATACAAAAATCTCAATTTCCTACCATTTCTGCATGGCCAGGCCAGGAGTATTTAATGACGTTGCTGTCCCACATTTTACCAGCTATTATTCCAGCAGGAAGTTTTTCCATTAATTCCACAGATTAATCACAGAATAGGTCAGGTTGGAAGGCACCACAGCAGGTTTTGTCCAACCTCCCAAGCTCAAGCAGGGTTGTTGCAGAGCACACTGCACAGGGTTGTGCCAAAATGTCCTCTAATATCTCCAGTGAGGATACCCTTGAGCGTATCATCAGACTTTTTTGCTTGTGCTGCCTGGTTAGAATAAATGAAATAATAATAAAAAAAAAAATTAATCCCTGCTCTCCCCTCATCCAATTCAACTCAGGTAAAATCTGCTGTTTAGTAGAGCCCAGAGATAATCCAAGACTAGAGTCTCCTGTGTTACCCCCCATTCACATGAACAACAGGAAAAATGGTCTGTAACATGGGGAGGAAAAAAAAAGAGAGAATTCATAGCTGCCACTGTAAAAGCTAGGTGAGAAAGTAAGATTGTTGCAAATTGGGATAATGCCACATCAGGGACAATGAGGGGAAAATGTTCCAAAAGATAAATATGATGGAAAAAGTGATATGTTAGACTGGAGGGAAAGGAGACTGAGGACGGCAGGCTGGCTGTTTCCTACACTTTCAAAATATAGCTGAAGTTAATTAAAAAAAAAAAAAAAAAAAAAAGTGAAGTTTTCAGAATGTCCAGGGTACTTTATTTGTGGTTGTTCCTACTGTCTGATGTCCCTCTATGCCTGGGCTCCAAAATGATCCAGAATTTGAATGTTAACAATATGAGAAAGAACATGGGGGCCCTGTACCTCTTTGAGTTCAGATTGCTGCCCTCTTGTTTTTCCAGCATTGGCAAGCAGAAATAGGTGGGGGAAAATCACTTCTCAAACTTCTCCTGGGTGTTTTTGGAGAGAGCCATCAGGGCTGCTTGGGGGGAGCACTTGTGCTGCCTAAAACTCCTGGGAAGCAGCAGCAGAAGGATGGGAATTGTTTCACACACAATTGTGTGCTGTGAAAGAAGGGCTGGGTGGATCTGGATGCTCACCTGCCACAGGCTTTGTCATTGCTACTCTTCACCTGTGATTGGCAATTTTGTGTTTCCCAAAACAGTGAGAGATCCTTATGGGAGTTTTGTGTTTGTGAGTGTGGGGAAGGTGTGCTTCATGGGGCTAATTGAAGACAAAAATTAAGGCTTAGAAAGGTTTGTCTATTGATACAAGTTACTGGTGTGTAGGAGGCAGTGTTCCCAGAGAATATATTCAGGTATCATGTTAATATTAGTGCCCCTCTGTGTCAAACCAGACAGGTAGCCTGATACCAAATTGCAGTCTGGTTTCCTTACAACATTTGTTTAGGGTGAAGCAATGCAAGATGCTGAAGTCTAAGGAAATTGTTTCTTCCTTTGTGCCAAGCTGTATTTCATGTTCCTTCTTAGTTGTTGTGCTGTATGTATGCACTCTTACCATTAATGGTATTCCAGCAAGTGCATTCTATGTCACGCCTAAAATAAACGTTGTCCTCTATCTCCCTGTTAAACTGTCTGAAAAAAAAATCCTAGTGTGTCATAACTTGCTGTAAGAAAACACAGAGATTACTGGCTGTCCCATGACTTGGACAGTGGTCAGAGAACCTTTTAACTGCAAGCTGCTGGTAAAAATCCCATGTAGTGCACTGCAACCACACTGCAATTAGGCTGTAACAGCTCTCAGGTTGTTTGGTGTGCTCTCAGTCCCCAGTGGGTAAAATCCTTGGCTATTGCTGGTGCCACAGCATAGTCTGAGGCTCTCTGGCATCCACTGGGATTTATTTGCAGAGAATTCCCTGCCCCCAGCTAGCCCACAGGATGTTTTTGGTACTGAGGAGGGGCTGGGGCATTGCCTTTCTCCTGCTCCCCCGTGTATGGGTGTGCCTGGACAAGACCCTTAATTGGCTGTTCTTTGGCACAAGGCACCCTCAGCTGCAGAAATATCCCTTTGTAGGCTTCTGCAGCTCAGAGAGGCCTTGGGGCTTCTCTGACCTAGTTCCCTGCAAAGATCAATGGGAGTTCTGCTCTCGGGCTCACAGGGTGCCTTTGTTCGGAGTTTCCACTGGCACAGGGGGGAGGTTTGGCTTTGGTGGGCTTGGCACGGGCACTGACAGCTCTGACCATCCTGCTGCCAGTGGTCAGACTTTGCAGACAGACCTGCCCGGGGATGGAGCTGGTGGCACAAGGTCCGTTATGGCATCATCTCTTTAAATTTTGCACAAGTGCAGGGTGTCTACAGCCCTGCAGTTCTTCCTTATCCCCACATGAATCCAGAATTTGGGTTGTTTTCTGCTCCTTAGGGTCAGTTATATGCAGGTCAATATCGTGTTTGTGGGGTGCCCTGATGAAAGGAGGATGATGAATCTGATTCCATGTTCTCAGAAGGCTAATTTATTATTTTGTGATACTATATTATATTAAAGAATACTAAACTATGCTAAAGAATACAGAAAGGATACAGACAGAAGGCTAAAAAGATAATAATGCAAACTTGTGACTGTTTCCAGTGCCCTGACACAGCTTGGCCCTGATTGGCCAAAGAGTCAAAACAATTCACATGAAACCAATGAAACAATCACCTGTTGGATAAACAATCTCCAAACACACTCCAAAAGAGCAAAACACAGGAGAAGCAAACGAGATAATTGTTGTTTTCCTTTTTCTCTGAGGCTTCTCAGCTTCCCAGAAGAAAAATCCTGGGAGAAGGGATTTTTCAGAGAATGTGAATGCCACAGGTCAACAAAGAGCAATCAGTAGCTCAAGTAACATGCCCATTTATTAATTAATAAGGAATGCTCAAACACCTGATACAAATTAAAAGTATCTTTCTCCAATGCTCATAATAATGAGGAAGCCTGACTTTTCCTGACTGGCTGTGCTGCTCTAGGCATAGTACTTGGTTAAAGTGTTCAGAGTGTGAGGGCAGCTTTAGCATTCTTTATGAAAACAATATTTGGATTTCCATGCAGAAATAATGATGCAGAGATGTAAAATAGTAGAAGCTGAAGCTTCTCTTGGTTTGTCTGGATGAAACTGTGGCATGGGCACAGAGTCTGTAGCATTCTCTTATACAAAGCTCATTATGTTATGGGTGAACTAATACTAGTAAAGGATCATGATAATGTTAACACCTACTATCTATTTGTTGCTTCTTTATTATGTTTAAATTTTTAACAGCATCTCCAATGTAACTTTTGCAGTGGCCTTCCACAAATGGGCATCCCTTATAAATAATACCTAATTGTTGCCATTCTCTTAGATTGCCCTAAGAATATAGTTTGGTAATGCTCCTTGAGTTAAAAAAGTCAAAATTTCTTTTAAATATTTTTTTCAAATAATAATCATCTTTATGCCTTGAAGGGCAGAGAAATCTAAACTGCAAATGTTTCAGACAGCAAGTTACCTCGGTGGTTAATGGAAGAGTAGGTTTTTCTGGGCTAGCAATTCCAGAAATTACAGATAAACAGTAGCTGGACTTGCTCAGGCCAAGTATGAAGCCATACTTGTACTCCACTGATGTTCACAGAATTGCCATGTTGTAAGTTTTTTCCCTTTGATATGAAGAAGGAATACAGGCCAGCTCTAGGATACAAGTCTTCTAAACTGCCAAGGTAGTTTTATGGCCAGGCAGAATTATATCGTCATTAATATTTTGATAGTCTGTTTATTATGAAGGGTGTGATGGTCCTAACTGCATTATACCCGTGGCTTTTACCTTTTTCCCTTTGCTTTGACGCTTTTCAATATATCTTGTTACAGAACAGTCAAATGTGATCAAAAAAATAGGACTTTAGAGATTGGCATTGATTTTTAGTGTTTAACTATTCTCTCGGTGGGTGTAAAATCAATTCTATTAAACAAAAAGTATTTCAATGTTGTCAATTTGGTCTAAGACAGAGAATGAACCTTTCCTGTTCTCCCATATTGAGCTTAAAACCTGCAAAACAAAACTGTGTCTCACTCAGGTACCTAACCATCTAAACTGGATCTTTCTGTTTAAAATGTGGTGCCTCATGGCTGCAGTAAGACCTGTTTTTGGGATCACTGTGCCCTTAGAGTGGAGATGCATGAAGCAAGGAGTTGCAATGAGTTTTTCCCATGAAACAGATTTGTCACATGAGTTCATGGCTGGCCCCCGTTCCTTCTCCTAGCAGCATCAATCTGGTGCAATTAGAAAGTCAAGAGCACCACATCAATTCACTCTGCTGATTGTGTAGTCCCCAAACACGGATTTAATTGGATTAAAACAGCTGCAATCAGAAACAGCCCATTGCTCCCAGCTCCTGAGGGTGGTAAGGGACAGGCTGGGACTGACATGTGAAGGTCCAAGAGCCTTAACAACAGCATCCCTTGGGCAGAGGCAGGGAGAGCCATCTCCCTGTCACTGCCGTGGGGCTGCTGTCTGGCGCTTGGTGTGTGTACAATAAAATATCCTCCTCCCTCCACAGAGCAGCTGCACTGCATGAGAAGCAGCTCGCTGAATTTACTTCCACCACTGTTTTGGCTTCAGCGTGAAAGGCTCCCACACACAGTTTTACGGGGATGTCTGTCTTCCAGCGAGGCAGAGTAGTAACTAAAGAATTCCCTTCTCCCATTGCCCCTGCCCAGTGGGGGAGGACAGCTTATATACAGCAGGATCTTTTTTATGTCGGGCTGTAGGTGGAAGTGCCCTGCAGCCAGACACTGGTTCTGTGAGGAAACTTGAGCAATAAAAATATTTTATGCTTTTAACCACCCCATCATTCAGGGAAGATATTTCTGCAGGTGTGAAGTGGCTTCTCCAGCAAAGCTTCCTTCAGAGGCAGAGTAACAGGAGAGATGTTTGGCACTGCTAGAGAAAAGGTCAGATGGCTTACGCTGTCTTTTCAGATTTAATATGTTTTCTGTGCTCCAAGGCTGACACATAACCTTGCTGTTGTGTCAAGGTAAGAGGATAATTGCACCTTATAAACATTGGAGTTGTGTCAATGAGAATTTACTTGGCTAGTAGGACCTGTAAATTTAGGGCTCCCACTCAGAAAATGAAGATAAAAGCATGGAATGTAAACAGCCAAACAGTTTGTTACTTGAGGAATGCTCTGGAGATGTCCCATGTCTTACCTGAGATGTTAGGGATTAAACAGCTGTTTCTTATGGTCAGCTGGAATGAAATTCAGGCCAGTGCAGAAATGAGTCCCTGTACTTAGAAATAATTTGGAAATTTGGGTGGTTCATGGACTTGCTAGTGAACCAGGGTTTATGACTCAATCATGTCAGTTGGATCTATCTTTGTCAAAAGACAAAATTTTAAGACATCAAGGTCTACCTTTGAATTAAAGCATCCAGAAATTTGTCTCTGAAGCAAGGGAATTGCCAAGATAGCTTAAGCCTGACTGTTACAAACCCCACCCTACACTTACTATCCAAACTGTCCTGTGGTTGCATTTGTGAAGAAGGTAAAAAATGGCAAATAAAGAATAATTTTTTCATTCAGCTGCGTACGTAGTGTACAGTCATAACTACTCCTTAGCTTTCTGTACTGACTGCAGCATAGCAAAAATCCCCTCTGTGTAAATGAGTCAGTCTTGGAGAACTTGCTTAGTTATTGACCGCTCACACCTTGTTTGTTTTGTTGTCATCAGCTCTGGCAGTAGCAATGTCTCACCACAGACACACAGGTCCCTTTCTTAAAGCACCAAAGCTCAAACGTTTATTTCTAGAGATGCCTTGTGCAGGCTACCCCAGAGCAGGGGCTGGGCAGAGCTACAGAATAAAGCAGGGATTGATTCCAAGGATCTCCTCCATGGATCCACCTTGGGCAGCACAAGAGCCCAGCCAGGGCTGCACCCAAGATGAACCAAAATGGCCCCAAAATGCACGAGCGCTCCCGGGGTCTCTCCCTGGGATCAGTTCTGCTCCATTTGCATCTTGCACTTCATTGTCCCATTGCAGCTTCAGCCCCTGCAGTCCCACCCTGCTTGTTTTTCTCTCTGCAGCCCACGGGGTTTGTGCTCTTGGGCTGAGATTTGGGTCATTTGTCCTTGGTGCCCAGCTGGAGCAGGAATTGTTTTGTCTCCCTGCTCTGTGCACAGAGCTCACCATCCCTGAATATGGAGCTCAGAGCCACACACTAAAGCAGCACAGAATGTGAAAAATATAAAAAACTTAAACTTTTAGCATCCCTAACACAGCTTATAAGTGGCAGGTTGTTCCAAAGTTTTTGGGGTGTCTAGGGTTTGTTGAGGACCTGCAGACTACCATGTTTCATCTCAATGCTCCTCTGAAGTGTTGCTTGCAGAAGACTACAGTTGACAGAAAGGGGAAAAAGAGGAGAAATCAGACATCTTCCATGAGTTGACTTTAGACCAGGAGTGATGTCCTGTAGCAGCTGCAGGCAGTGAATGGCAGGGAGCTATGGCAGGGAGCTGGCCTTGCACTGCACAGACTGTCCATCAGCCAGATGTTGATGGAGCAATGCCACAGCTGCCCAGGCTCTGGCACGGGCACTGCAAACCCAGCCTGCCTTACCCAGGAAGCTGCTTGGCCGAGGACCATGGTCTTTCTACTTCCTTTTAAGAAGGCTGAAATGTCAGATTGATCTCTTTTTGGTTTTCTTTCTTTCTTCCCACCAACTATATGAAATGGTATTTTCTCTGGATTTCCTTCCCTCGCTCTTTCCTCCACCCCAGCTGCCTCTTTCATTAGGGGAGCATTTGAGGGGAAGTATTACCTTCAGCTCTGTTGGGTTTTCCACCACTTTCCTAAGTAGATACCTGGGGAAAAGAGAGGCCACTTGTCTGTTTATTCCCAAAAGTGCTGTCTGGGGTGTTCTGTGTTTGCTGCTGCTGTGGTTATAGCTTCACACTCACTTGCAGAGTTTTTGATGGGCCTGAGCTGGCCCCAAAGGCTCCTGAGCCAGCCCCAAAGGCATGATAGGAAGTTTCTGGGCTCTCTCTCACACACCATGTGGCCTGAGCAGCCTTCTGCAGCTGTGCTGTGCCTGGGAGATGCTGCCAAGCCCCGCTGATGAGATCTGGTGATTCACCAGTTGACTAAACGCTCTGTAGGTGGAGAAAGAGTGGTGTGGGGTGCAAGGCTGTAAGGCAGTGCATTTCTTGGACAAAAACAATCCATCAGAGCCCAGCCTGGCTCAGAGCTGGGCCCTGGTGTGATTGCTGTACGCAGCTGATGTAACAGACATTCCTCAGGCATGGGGAAAGGAGAGGGGCTCGCAGGAGAAGCAGAACATGCAGCTGTTTGTACTGTCACATCGCTGAGGTAAACACCCAGGACCTGCCTACTGATCTATGACTAATTTGAGATGCTTTGCTTTTGGACTGGGTCTTTAAATGGAAAAAAATATCCTGCCCTGCTTGTGGGAAACTTCATGTTATTTTAATTCCTCCTTTCTTTAAAATAATTCATCTTGCTGATTATACAGGCTTGCTAGGCTTCAGACAGTGTGAGTCTTTTCTTTGGTGCTTATTCTCAAGCTTGTCAGATCAGGAACTGTGCTTTTAAAAGTCCTAAACAGTAACATTTCTCAATAAACAAATTCTAAACGATACAGAGAACATGAGCATTTGGAACACTAATGAAATCTTTTTTGCATGTTAAGGCATTTGAATAAAATTAACTTAATTTTTTTAACTGGGAATCACTTCTGCCTGCTTCCTTTTAGTTAAGGTTGACGGAAATAAAAAGCCAAGTTTGTGTTTTAGTTTGAAGAGAGTTTATATAATGAAATTTTATCCTCATATGAAACTGATTTATGAAACACAGAAACAGTGCATAAAGGTAGTGGGAAGAACCCAAAACTTCTTTCAAGACCACTTTTCTATGATGCATGTTGTTTTTACTCCTCTGAATGAAGTCAGACCAAAACAAACCTTAAAATAAACAGCTCATTTTGCCTGCAATGCTTCCCTTTACCAATTTTCCTTGTATTGTCCCCATTTTCCTAATCTAGACAGAGAGACAACATGTTCTCGTTGCTTTAAGCTACAGTTATATTTACTTTTTGATATTTAGTTTAATATAAATATTTCGTGAAAAGTTGAAAAGACTCCTTTGCATGACTTAGTGCCTTTAGTCTCTGCCTGGGACATGAGAATGCAGAAATCAAGATCTGGGATTTTATTACAACAGTCCCACTGAGCTCTGGGTCATAACTTGTACAGTGCTGTTATGACTTCTGTATTTATTCTCCACCTACAAAGAGTTGTCTTGGGGAAATGGGCCACCTGCAGAATAAATGCTGTTCAAGGGAGGCAGTAACCCTGGGTTTGCTTCCCTTCTTTTAGGTGCTCAAGTAATTTGCTTGAATTTTTAATGATCTTTTTCCCTGGCTAATGAGATGTATCACACTGTTATGCTTTCCACCAAAATATTTGGTCCTTCTGGAATTTTCAAATCTCTATAAAACTCTTATTTTACCAATTTACAACCTTTTATGTGCCTTAAATCTTTTAAGAAATCTCACAGGTTTTTTTTCCTTAGCCAAGCTTGGGGATTTCTGCCCTTCTCAACCTTAATCCCAGCCTCTGTCAGCATTAAGCCTGGTCCTAGACCTGGGGCCACATCAGCACTGTGATATAAATCTAGCTCTAAATCACTGAATTTCACAACATTATCTCTGTTCCCACCCTAAACCATGCAACCTAAGAACTTCTGCCTACACAGGACATACTCCAATTCCCAAGTGATTCACAGCCTTCATCCTAATCCATTGGCACTTCCAGCATTAGTTTGCTGCCATAAATACATCCTTAGTGCCCTGTCTTAACCTGTGGGATTGAGTAATAAACACTGCTCTTGTCAGTGCATCTTGATTTTTTTGGTAATTTTAACCTTACAGACCCCTAGGCCTGACCATAAAATCTGCATCAGTTCTAGTGTTCAATCTGCTTTGAGATCCCTGTAGGATGAAGAGATTACTTCAGTTTGGGGGATCAAGATGCTTCCTACTCTAAGTCTAATTCTACTTTATGCTTTATACTTTATTATTTTTGCTTTATCCTTTATATTCTAAGTCTAATTGAGCCTGAATCTGGTTTTAACACCTCCCAGTGCCAGGCTCTACCATGAACTGTTTTCTAATTCCAGTGTCTATCTAAACTGCCCAGAGCCTCCAAATAGCTCAGCTCCCCTCTCAGCCTGGGCTCTCTCCAATATCAAATCTTTGCCCTTTTTCTTTTCTTGTCTCTATCAAACCACTTGTCTGTGTATCAAATCACTGCTATTAAAGCATGTGGTGTCACTGTCATATTTTCTGGAAAAATCCCTTCGCCAGGATTTCTTCTCCTGGGAAGCTGAGAAGCCTCAGAGAAAAAGGAAAACAATATTATCTCATTTGCTTCTCCTGTGTTTTGCTGCTTTAGAATGTGGTTGGAGATTGTTTATCCAACATGTGAATTGTTTTGACTTAATGGCCAATCACAGTCAGGCTGTGTTGGGACTCTGCAAGAGAGAGTCACGGGTTTTCATTGTCATTCTTTTTAGCCTTCTGTCTGTATCCTTTCTCTATTCTTTAGTATAGTTATAGTATAGCATTCTTTAATATTAGAGAACATAATAAATTAGCCTTCTAAGAACGCGGAGTCAGATTCACTCAATTCCTCCTTTGTCCTGAGGACCCTGCAAATTCAACACACATGGCCTTGGCAGTGGTGCAAAAAGCTTTGCTACAAACACAACACTCCCTCTGATCCCTGCTGTTAGCTCCAGTTTTATTTCTGCTGGGACCAGCACTTTCTCTCTGAGGCCTCTGAATTTGAGTTGAGGGTGACGAGGTTAATCCAGCTGCTGTTAGAGATGCAGCTGTGCTCTGCTTCTCCTGTCTCACTCTGCAGATCTTCGGGGTCCTGGCACATCCTCAGCTCCTCCCCAAATGTCTGCAGCCTTGAACACTTTAATTGCACCCAGAAAACATGCTTAATGGCATAGTGCTGGTTTTGAAATGAGCTCAAACTTTTGAATTCTAACTCTGGGCATTTCTCTTGGGGGTCTCTGTGGTCCTGGCTGATCCCAAATGTGTCAGAGTCTCCTTTCCCAGCCCGGCAACTGAAGGAGGAGTCAGGATTCTTCTGTTCTGGTTCTCAAGGTCGTTTCTTTTCTGTTATCTATAACATTCTTTTCCTGACCCGCTGAGATCTGTCTGGCAGGTCAGTCAGCGGCACACTGCTTGCTTTCAGGGTGGTGTTGTCTTTTTATACTAAGAGCTACATGTACTTCATTTACAATAATTTTCCAATACCTATCACCTATGTTAGACAGTCTGCCTCTACTCTAAACCAATCCAAAAGTGTCACCATCACAGCAGAAGATGGAGGACAAGAAGAAGAAGGAGGAGGACAGGACACACCCAGATTCCTCCATCTTGCCTCTTGAACCCCCATTCTAAATCCCCAAAATTTTACTTTTTCACCCTGTGACAAATTCACTATCATTCTACTCAAACCCTTGTGGCTTGTAACTCCTCACACAAAGCTGGTAATTGTTTCTGTGGGCTAAAATCAAAGGCACAGGTGTTTGTGACTCCGTGCCAAGGTCTCTGAGCCCCCTGCCAGGGTCTCCAAACACCCAGGGCAGCCAGAGCAATGTCCAAGGTTCTGAAAATTTCTATCAAACTACTTTTGGTGGGTAAATTTCCATAACCTATCCAACTTTACTGATATTTTTTTTCAGTTGTTTCTCGGGCTTTTAATTTGTTCCATATTGTTTTGTTACCCTTGATCTCTTGAAACAGACAAATGATATCCATGTGGGGAGGTCTTAAACATTGGTTCAAAAGACTTTATCACTCAGATTTACCCTTCCTCTTTCTGTAAAGGGTTATAATTATGGATCATTGGAACCTTCAAAGGAGGGTTTATATGTCAAAAAAGTTATATGTAGTACTTTGGCATGGTAATAAATTACTTTGTAGAGAAACAGACCAACCAGATTTTTTTTTTCTGTTGGCTGCACTTTTTCTGCTCAGAGGAACGACATTATGGATCTCATAATTCTAAAGTTCTAAACTGGCTCTTCCTTGCTTTCTGAGGCAGCTAATAATTTATTTCATTAGCATTTTGCCTTTGGGTTTTCTGAGCATGGGCTCTATGGAAGATGACAACTAAAAGGCAGTTTGCATCTTGGAAGTCCAGAAGACAACTTTATGGCCAGGAGTGCATCTTTCCCTTCCTCTGACAAAAAGGATTCAGCTTATTTTCTGCATAACTGGCATTATGCTTTCTCAACTCAGAGCACAGTCTTTGTTTAAAATTTTAAATTTAATAACAAGTCCTTGGATTATTGGTTATGAGTGGAAATTATTTGACAGGGCATTTCAATGAACAACCTCTTATGATCCTGAGGGACTGAGGAGAGGGGTTCTCTGAAGGGAGGGTGGTTATAGTTTTTTTGCTAAACCTCCAGATGTATGTAGCCATTGGAGAAATATTTATGGTTAGGTGGTTTCCTTCTGCATGAAGACAAAAGTATTTTGTGGATTCAATTGCTAAGTATCCAGTATATTGACCAGGATATCAGTGTTGAACATCACTTATTTAAGGTTGGGTTTGGTTATTTATGTGTGTGTTTGGGATTTTGGTGGAGGTTTTAGGTGGTTCATTTTCCCTCTTTGAAACGTATGAAATATATTGTATGTATGTTAGACATGCATGCCAAATATTTTTAAAATTCTACTTAATATCAAATGCATGTGTTTCTTAATATTAAATGTAGTTTAGAACAAAAAGGTCTCACTTCAAGAGCAAACTTAGAGACTACCTTTTCCTACATTCTGCTAAAAATTATTAGCATGGCCCTTCATCCTGTGGGAACAGAAGCTTAGGTGGCCCTTATAATATATTTTCATTTTCCTGCCTTGTTCTCTTCAGGAGCAGGAGGAATGCTGTTCAAGGAAGGATGGCTGAAACAGCAGGAGGAAGCTGAGGGGAGAAGGTTAATGCCCAGGGGGTGGGTGTGGAAATGCAATTGGAGAGGAAAGAACACCAGGAACTGTGACCACGACTGTGGAATTGTAGATTTGTTGGGGGAAATAGAAGCTAAAGAGAAGCTGGGTAGAAAGAGGTGAAGGAAGATGGAGAATGTAGGGAAGTGAGTAGGGAAGTTACGAAGATTTCTAGGACATTTGAAATATTATCTATAACAAATGGAAAACTCATGGAACCCCAGAAGGGGTTGCTTTAGCAGAGCAGTGGGATTTGGTAAACTACAGTGTTTTAACTGTTCTTTAGCAGCTAAAATTATCTGAGAAGTCCAAACGGGGAGGAACATCTGTATTTGTAAAAGGAAGATTTTTTCTGGGTTTGTTTGGGTTTTTTATTGTTGTTTTTCCATGATGTTTCCCAGCAAAGAATTCAACTTTATTATTTTTTCTGAGGTTATGTCTTTATCTGGATTATAAAGTGTTGAGGCTCTTGCGAGTCTAAAAAAATTGAATGCTTTAATCTCCAGTGTTCTAAAATATTACCTGAGCAAAAAGTTGTCCTCAAATACACAAATCTGTGTACACTTGTTTCTCTCTTCCTGGCCTCAGATGATTCACTCTACTTCTCCTGTGTTTTTACCCCTTAAAAATCTGTAACAAAGTTGTGTTTTTCTCTCTCACAGATGCTTGCTCTAACTCAGCTAGCCAATCTAGAAAACACCTTCTCCCTTCTTATCCCTCCTCACCTCCCTTGGCAGGGAACTCTTGCTAGTTGATTTTTTTTTTTTCTTTTTTTAATTTGATCCCTAGACACCCTCCCAGCTTGCCACTTTTTCTGTCAGCCAAAGAAACAAGCAGTCTCTTTTATCCTGTTTGGCTTTTATCTGTTCTCACTTCCCTATAAGCTATGACCCAGAAGAGGAAACAGTCATCACTTAAATTCCCATTTAGGTGAAGGATCAGGCATGACCTGTGCTGGCAGCCCATCCTTGATCCAAGCTCACCTGGCTGTGCAACCCTCAGTGGTGCTGCTGGCACCGAAAGCAAACACAAGGTATGTGGGAATCCATAAAGTCAGAGGGTTTTGTGAAAGCTGCAAAAGGCAGCTCAGAGACAGCAGAACTGTGGTTGGAGCCAAGCAGCAGCCATGAGATTGGTCAGCAGAAAAATTATGTAAGAAGTAGAAAAGCAAGGACAAATAGAACAATGGTCTGCGTTTTAGCACTTGTCTAGAATAACTCCCTAAGCTACAGAAAAGTTTATCTAGTGAGATATTGGGAAGTTCTAAGCTTAAAAATGGAGCTGTGTGCATTGTGTTTAAGGCTCACAAGCAGGTATTTTATTTGAAATAAGCAAGCATTGTTTAACCAAAGGTACCTGTGCTTATAGTGGTTGGATGGAACTACTGTCAATGTGCTTTTGCTTTGTGTGATTGGTCAAAAAACTTTTAAAGTGAGTTGTAGCATTAAGTTCTTGGTCTGCTGCCTGGGATGTGAGCTGATGGCACCTTCCCATTGTCATCACCATGGAATGAGAGTGATGCTGGAAAATACAACAGCTCAAGGCACATTCCCAGCAGTCCTGTCCACAGACCTCTGGCTGGCGATAAAGTTACAGGTGTGGGAAATAGTAAATGTAGGAAGATTTTTAGAAAGCTAGGAAAGCAGGTCTCAGAGACAGAAAGAGCAGAGTGCTAGCTGCAAAGCCTGAAAGCAGAAAAAGTTACAATGGCACAGCAAGCAAGGACATAGAACAACAGCTTGAGTTTTAGGCTTGGCTTCGGTCGACCTTAAGACTGCAGGAAAATATGCTTAGCAAGATAGTAGAAGGTTTTAAGCTTAATAATAGAATAGTGTGTATAACAATAATAGAATAATGTTAATAATAATAGAATAATGGTAATGGTAATAATAATAGAATAATGGTAATGGTAATAATAATAGAATAATGGTAATGGTAATAATAATAGAATAATGGCAATGGTATAAGAATGGTATCTTTTATTGTTAATAGAAGGCAGACAAGCCAGCACTGTGTGCAGCAGGTGTACCTGTGCTTTTGGGGACTGGCTGGAACAACTGTCTGTGAGCTTTAGCAATGTGCCACTGGCTAGAAAGTGTTTAAAATGCTCTGTAACACAGAAATCTTTGGCTGCTGCTGGCTGTACGTGAGCTTTGCCATCTTTCTGTTGCCCCAGCCATGTGATGAGGCTGATGCTGCAATGGAGCTCAAGGAATGCACCCCAGCAGTCCCATCCTGCTGCTGACAAAACCTCCAAACACAATAGGAACTTCTTTGATGGAAGAGTGGTGGTTCCTTCATTTGTTCACTAGAATTTGAAAAATTAAGAAGAAAATATTTAGTGGTTCAAAGCCACCACTTGAAGTACTTCTAGAATGAAACCATAAACTCTCCAATTCCACCCTGACAAACGGAAGAGTGTTTTGTGACAACACAACTATATAAAAGCACGCAGTTATTAATTTCTTTTTTATGTATTAATGTACCTGCATTAAAAGGACTAAATCCTGCAAAGTGCTGCAGACATTGGTAAATTCAGTTCTGCCTCTCTGCAGCATCAGTCACGGAGCTCCTCTGCTGGAACCCCAGAATATTAGAAACTGAATGTTCCTGCTTCTGCTTGGGATTAAAACATTAAAATTCTTCTCTTGCTCTCATACGAATTTTCTCCATCTACCTCAACAAATTGTTCCCCAAGGTTTAATTAGTTCTGAGAGCACAACTGCCTTTGCAGTGTAATGAAGGCGTGCAGAGCAGTTGCAGCCCTCTCATCCCAAAACAAAACCTCTTTGCTGCCCCATGCATGTCACCCTCCTCCTCTGCAGTGCACATCTGCCAAACACACAGGCCCAACCTTGTCTTCTACTTGTAAAAACTAATCACTAAATGTACTTTATTCATTCTAGTGCAGGGTTTTTCTAAACCATCCTCCATTCTAGGGCTTTTACAACATCTGACTTGAAGGATTTTACCTGTCTCCCATATCCTTTAATTTTAGCAAATTAATTTTTGTCATTAACCTGCTATTAACAGTGGCTTAATCTGCAGTCCACAGTTGGAGTATGCAATGAGCTAAGAGTGGAAATAGTGAATCAGCACCAAAGCAGGAAATCAAGTTACTTGGAGAAAATGTTATTTCATTAAACAAAACCAGCAAAATATTTGGGAGGTTTCCTTGTGAACAGAAATTAGAAATGCTGCACTGTTTTGTCAACTCAAAGATGCACAGAACCATCCAGCAGGAGTGACATTAATTTTAATGCAGCTTGCAGCTGTAAAACTCTGCAGCATACAGATGAAGGAGCCTGGCCATATCAGGATGCTCAATCATAAGCAGTCTATTCACACTCTGCATCATTTGTTGAAACTTTGGGCTCCAGATCAACCTGCAGAAATGGAATGATGTGTGGAATTTGTTGCTCTTTGAAAACTTGGATGAAGTTTTTCCTTATATGTTTGCAAATAATAATAAATAATAATAATAAACTAATAATTCTGATAGCTGTGGTTGGAAAATATTGCTGAAACAACCCTTGGCCATTTTTGGCTGCTTTGGACCAGTTCTACCTGTTAAGCAACTTTCAGGAAAGAAGGAACACACATAGTAATGCACTTTTTCCTTTTGTTTTTAAATTTTAATATTTTTAGAAACTTCATGAGAATAGCAATTCCATAAGTATTTACTATGGTAAATTTACTATATTCGCTATAGTAGATATTTACTATGGCAAATTTTAGTATATTTACTATCATACTTTTAATAGCAGAATAGTTTTCTAATTCCTGGTTATGGAATTAAAGGCTGGTGTGGTGTTGGCTGCCTCAGATAAGAGTTTCAAACCAAAAAACTGCTCTTGAATTTTACCTTCCCCTGACAGGAGTTCTCTGACTCAAATAAATGACTACAGTCACTGGATCTCTGCAGGTTTGCTGCAAAATTTGTAGCAGGGAATGAGTCAACTGATGGAAATGAATATCTGATAAAGAATTTACAAATATGCATTATATTAATTAATATTAATAACAGCAACATTAATATTCTTAATGTTACTCTTATCATATATGGAGCACTTGTTTGGGCATTTGGGAAGAACCGTTTAAGAAAAACTAAGTTCAGACTAGGTTTAATTTTTCCCTTCATTCTACTTCTATTCATTCTGATTGTCTTGGATTTTACCAGTAACTAAAAAAAGTTATTAAATCAGGCAATTTAAAAAAACTTATTTACTCTTAAATTATTTTAATCTAAAGTCCACTGACTTCAACTAATTAAAACATAAATGGTACTTATTTTTATTTCAAATTGGCCTTAAATTACAGTCTGTACCAGGTCATAGTCTCACAACTAACTATAAATTTGGACATTATAAACAAATAATGGTTTCCTGGGAAAAAATTATTTTAAATTTTCATATTAACATTTCAACTTCTACATTAAATTGACTTCAGTGGAATGAAATCTAAGCAATAATGGACATTGATGCTTCTGGAAGTTGAAGAAAGATGCCAAGAGATTTGAAGCCTTAAGAAAGCTATAGTAGGCTGCAGGTACATCTGTAAATGGACCTGTAAATTTCAAAAATATTATAAATATTTTTGAAAGATGAAGTTTGACACAGAAAAGCTGCCAGTTAAAACAGAGCAGTCACTTAACAGATTTTTTCCTGTTTTTTGCTTGTGTTTTTTTTTTTTTTTTAACACTGTAGGTGTTTCTGTCAGCTAACTGTGTGCCAATGGCAGCTGTTTATCTGAACTAATAAATATAAAAAACCTGAAGAATGCTGACTTTAATTTAGCCTACCAGCACATGATGACCAAAATATCAGGGTACAAATTCTGATTGAATGGTTCTTGACACAATAAAAACCCATAGCAACTGTTTATCTGAACTACCCCCACTTAACCAAAAAAAAAAAAAAAAAAAAAAAAGAAAAAATTGGTGACTAATATTGCTTATTGCTAATTGCAGCTCTGGTTGTCCATATATACATATTTTTTTCCCTTTTCTTCAGTTCAGAAATCAATATACAAAGTTCCTGTTTGCTGCTGACCTCAGTGCTACTTGAAAATACTTCTTTAGTTATTTCTTAAAGTGAGCAGTAAGTCACCAGATGTAAAATCAATCCTTTAAGTGATTTTTTTTTTTTTCTGTGAGGAAACAGAAGATTTTTAATACAAAAGCACATCTATGGTGTCATCTTGGATTAACTTGGTTAGTCTGCACTTAAATGAGTGACTGGGGGCACGTCTGTTATAGCAGCACACACTGGGTTATTATTTCAGTGTTCATGTGCCAGTGTCCCAAGGTCAAAAAGTCTTCATCCATAAGAGTGTAGAAGTTTTTCTGGGTGCTTCCACCTTTTAGAGTTTTTCCTAAATTGCTTCCCGGTGCTGAAAGCTCAGTGGCCCCTTTGGGTGTGACACTGGAGCACAGGCAGAGGAGCCTGAGCCACCCCAGAGCCACCCCAGCCACAGCTCATCCCCTCATCCCTGCCAGCAGCCCTGGGCTTTGTGCTTTTGGACTTTGTACTCTTGTTTTCTCCATTAAAACTGGCCTCCAATTGCAGTTTGCCATAGGGAAATTGCAGTTTACCATAGGGAAATTCCCGTGTACAACAGGGAAATCTCAGCCACAGTAGAAAAGCAACTTTGCTTGGGTGTTTTGATGGGATAATATTCCAGCTGGTCCAAGCCTGGTGTGTTTTGGAAGGGTCCATAGTGCCAAACCCTTGTCTGCTATTGTAGGGCTTAATTGAGACAGACTGTGAGTCTTCTGTTCTGTGAAAGCTTCAGAGCTGCTGTTCCTGCAGTCGTAAGTTAAATGAGCTTGCAAATGAGGTCTGATAACAAATTGTACCCATCAAGTCTCCATCATTCTTTACCAGACCACCGTGCAGAATTTGGTCTCTCCATAGTCCAGTCTTGTGATTCTTACTACAATTAATTTTTTCCCCCTTTGTATTTAAAAGCTTCCTGAAAGATTGAGTTAATTGTGCACCCCGCCTAAAAGAAAATAAGGTAATGAACCCTGAAATCCCAAAATACTGCTCTGACTTTCACATTTTTTACTCTGACTTTTTTTGTGGCTGTGTTCATTCTGTGTTCATGCTGGAGGTGTTTATAGTGTTTGGGAAGGAACAAAGTAGATCATTTGGTAAAGGCATCACGATTTATGTCAGTGGGTAGCATTTGAGCAAGCATGAGTCTTTATTTTTAATTTAGCTTTGAACCAAATGTTGAGTGCTTCAGGTTTAAAAACGGCAAAATGATAGGTTTACTTTGGTAAAATTAGTTTTACTCCAGTGAGTCTGCTGATCATGGCTGGTATTGTCAGGAGTGACTTGTGTCTGTTCATCTGCAGTTTAGCATTCTTTGAGAACACAGTCAGGCTGTGTTTTTTGAACTGGAGTTCCATACCATTTGCTGATTTTTCAGTGTGAGTCGTGGCAGTGTGGGCAGAAGGGCAGTCAGGGGAATGCAGAGACAATCTACCCTCCAAAGGTAGTGCAGGCTGGAGAGAGAGGAGTATCAGCAGGACAGTTTGCTCCTGCACACTCCAGCCTGCTGTCTGTGTGAAGGGCTGGCCCAGGAAGAGTTAAAAGTGTTTGTTTCACAGGAAATTGGAAGAAATTTATGTGCGCAAGTGAAACTGAAAGGTCGAATTTGTGACTCATATCTATTGACAGATGGAATGAGCATAACAGAAGAAGACAGTGACTAGAAAACAAGCAGGTTGTGTGAAAGTATTTTTAGAGACTAATTTCTACCCAGCTGTGTCTTCTATGAACAGAAGAAGTTTGTCAAAGTTACCTAGAAGTTGCCTGATTGCTGCCCAGTGGCAATTAATTACATGGCTGTGATTGGAATGGTGAATTCCCTCCCTTGGGGTGAAAATCGTTCACATTTTGTAACAGTCCTACCTGAGGCCTTAAAGAATGGAGGCAAACAAGAATTAAGAGAACATGCAAGTTCCTAATGGTGCTCATAAACTTTTACATACCCACTTGCTTTACCTCAGTTCCCCTGTTGACTCCCACTTCTGTGCTCTTTTCCCCTCTCAACCTATCTTTTTTTTCAGCTTAAAATATATCCAACTTGCTTGTTATATAATAATGACTCATACTTTCATTGGCTTAAACTTTACCCAATCTTTCTTTCATGTCATTTTTGGTCTTTAAATTGAGATTTAGCCTCTTCAGTTTTGGCTACTACATCGTGGGTTTTTTAATAAATTCCATGATGCTGCAAGTAAGTGTAGAAAAATTGTTTAGTAATATGGCCATAAAGACTTGGCAATATTTTACATGATAATGCATCTCGCTGGACAATGTATAGAAACCCATAAATCCTATATGGTGTTTAATAATCTTCAGCAAATTTGGAGCCAAGTATAGATGTAAGCCACACTATAAGCTACATGGGAAGTGTTTATTTCCTTGTTAAGCAGCTTGGGCACTTAATGCAATATAGCATTTATATTATTGGGCTTGTGTATTTTGTAGACTGTGGTGTTAAGTTCTGAGGCAATAAACTCCAAACTTAGCAACCGAATTTTTTTTCTACTTTTGCCTTCATATGCATTTTGGCCAGATGATCACAATCAAATATATTACCTACACCTGGAAAATTACAATGATGGCTGAGAACCTTATGGCATCAGGAAATGTGCGGCTTCTACCTCTGCTCTCATCAGGTGAAAGGGAGGGGGGAAGAACTTGTATTTCCATGAGCCACAAAAAACACTGGGGGACAGGGTAGGGACTTTTTGTCCAGCTTGTGGAGCTCCCTCTCCTCAAACTGCTGGTCTTGTTGTAATTTTTTTTTAAATTACCTTTATTTGTTTAAAGGCAACTCCAGTTCCTAGGCTATTAGATGCTAGGTGTCCTGACTATGAGTTGGGCTCCAGTTTGCAGACCTCCTGCTCTATATCCAAATAAATAGTAAAAATAAATCAGTAGAAAACAGTTTTCATGCAATGAAAACCAACTAAATATTTTTTGTTAAAGAGGGAAAATAGGAGCGATAACAATTTACCTCAAACTGGGATATTTTAGCCTTGTCAAAATCTGGATTTATTTTTCAGTCCTATTATTTTGTTTGCTTTGATTGGGTTTCTTTTTGCATGGGATCTCTGCAGATATAAGCTACTGGTAGTTCAATATATGTTGCTAGCAAGGTTCTCCCAGGAGCCAGCAGGACAAGTTGGACCTGTTGGAAAGAAGCAAACCTCTGATGTTCTCTTTTGTCAGCGATGAAATCCATTAACAGTATGTTAATTCCACAAGTGTAGTGTCAGCTAAACCACTGAGCAGCAGTGCAAGCAGAGTGGATAAATCCTTCTGTCAGGAGTTGCTGCAATTAACATTTTCCCTGCACAATGATTCTGTAAAGGAAGATCTGTAAAAGTGAAGAGCAGAACTTGTGCACTGGAGAGGGCAGCAGGAGTGACAGTAAAAATGCAAGTATTGCAAGAGCTTTTCTGAGGTAAGGGTGTGCATTTATTGATCCCATTGTCTGTACTCCCTTCCCATCCAGATTTTCATCTGCTTCCTCTTCTGGAGCTCACCCAAATATTAGCAGCATATTTGCCTGCTTAGAATGGAAAACCCAAGGGGAGCAAAGAGATTCTTTTGTAAATAACATCATATTCCTACAGGAATAAGGTATCAGTGGAAATCTTTTATGTTTGTAATATTGAATGATAAAAAATAAATCATGCAATTCACGGGACAATTTTTAAAATTCTGGCTGATAAAATACAATTGCAAGCTTATGAATGAAATTGTCTTTTTTTAAGCACTACTCATGATCATCTCTATTTTAAATAATTGTTCTCCCAGCACTGAGGGAAAAAAAAAAAAAGGATTTTCCATTTCTCATCTCTTTTACTTGTATTCTTAAAAAATAGTGTCTTCTCAGCTTTCCTTGAAAAATCTGTAGGAGAATACTGTTTCACATTTCAAATTTAAACTGAGACCTAAAATCTCATGTACAATTAGGACTTACTTTAAATAAAAATAGAAACTGGCAGGTTACTATAAATGTAAAGATGACAGTAGTGGGTGCCTGAGATCTTTTTTGAGATGAAGGGAATGTTCCAACTGCTGCCAGTGTCTGCTAGAACACATTCCCTAACCTCCTGTCTTGAGGGGGGATGAATGGTCCAATATTTGATATTAATATTGGTACTTAATGAGTGCTCTTCCTCTGCTGTAGGGAGCTTTATGCTGATTTTTACATTTGATGGGAGGTGAATTATTAGTGCTGACATTCTTCTTTTCCCTCCACCATTGTGTAACATTATTGGGGAATACAGAATGGAGCCCCTACCTGGAGCATTCTTTTCTGTGTTCCACCAAGGAACACAGAAGTTCCCCAGAATTACAAAGAATTCCACAGAATTTTCTTTGTTTTCACGTCTTGCGTGCATTGAAGTTTTATGAAATTCAAAGTCTTTCATTGGTTTTCATTCCATTGAGCACTGAGTGACCTTGCAAAACACTTGGGGGAGGTTTTGGCACTGTGGTTCCACAGCCAATGGGAAAGTTGGTTAATAAGCAGCTTTCACACATCAGTAAGAATATATATGATATTTCTTAGGAAAATGCAATTATGATTTTGCAGATCTCTGAGATTAGGAGTACTTATAGCTGGGAGAGTATCTTGGCTATTTCTTCAGCAATGAAATCACTTTTCTACTTTAGATTTTCACTTTCTTCACTTCTACAAAATTTGCTACTATCTATTTATCTATCTATCATATTTTCTACCTCTAATATGTCATTAAGACCTGTGCCAGAGCACATCCTGACCTAAACTAAACCCACCACTAATAAGATGATTAAAGCTAATCTGCATCTCTGTATAAAACCAGCGCAAGATCTGATCTGCAGCATTTATGTTTTGATTCTGCTTTTACTGTGACTACTGGATGCCTTGGTGTTGCAGTTTTTTCTGAAAATCGAGCATTCTGTTAATAGGAGTGTGCAATTCATGGGTGTACTTATGAGTTGGATCACCCAGCCTTGGTCCATGCCTGAGTTGTGATAGGACTGTTGAGATGGAAAAGGAAGAAACTGAGGTGAGCAAAGTAAACCTCCATCTGCAGAGAATTAAATCTAAATCATTAAATCTACAGACCAGAAAGAGGCAGACATATGTTCATACATCCATATGCATGCTTCATCTTGCCATAGTCATCTCTTAGATCTTGTAGAGTTCTTCTTTCCCCTTTTCACCTGTTTCTCCCCTCTCTGCTGCATTCAATTAAATAAGAATTTTTACCCTTTCAGCTAGAAGTTGGCTAGTAGTCTTGTATACAAGCCAGGAAACGAAACCATTGAAAATTTTGGAAATCAGCAGTAGAAATACTGTAATTAGATTGCACTAGATGCTTTTGCTTTGTACAACAACTTGCCTTCAGTGTTCTGCTACAGGCATTGAAAACTTCACTGTTGCAGTGTTATTTCACAGGTGACAAGCATTCCCACACATTCCTTTGGGAATTTTTAGACTATTGTGCAGCCCTCATGAATTAAAAAAGGTGCCTATGAATGGATAGACTTGGTTTGTAATGAATTGGCTGTCCAAACATGCTTGTGTACATCACCTCACACCTATAGATAAAGGTAGCCCAGACCAAGGTGACGGGTGACTGGGTCGCACGCCTGAAAGTGCAAATGTGTTCATTTCCTTTCCCCTGGCTTATCAGAGAGGATGGTGCAGATTGGGCATCGTTACACTGAGATTTTTCTGTCTCTAATTAGTTTATTTATGTTTTGCTGAGGGCTTATCAGCTGTTGGTGTAGGAGTAGCACTGCATATTAATAGTGTTTCTCTTCTAACCTCCGCTGCTGCTTTCAGTGGCTTTAACCCGAGTGTCTCATTACCTGCACACACAGAAGTCATTTTGGAAATTTCATTGGGCAGTGGGGTAGGGGAGAGAAGGGCCTTCAGGTCCCTACAGACCCATCACCAAGCTGTTACAAATTTGAATCCACATGGTGCTGAAGGGTGTGGGAATTTTGAATGAGTTAGGCATGGGATCTCTGAGTTGTTTTTGATGATGGGGTTTATTTTTCTTATCTTCTACACAGGCAGGAAGGGTGATCTCAGCTCACATCTTCACTGCACGGCTCAGAAGGTAACAAGACCCTAAGCTACAAGGCCTTTTAAGGAGTTATTGACCAGTAAAACACTGCCAACAAGGATATTGATGGTTTTGACCCAGTCCTTAAATATTTTGTCTTACAGACCCATGTTACAGTGTGAGTTTCTTAGGCAATCATGTTATGACACACAAACCTACAGTGCTGCATTCTAAACTCCTTGTTTACCTCTGCGATATTTTTATATTTTCTATATCTTAAACTCCAAAACTCTGAACTTTGCTTAGCTTAATGTGTGTCTGCTTTAAACTACAAACCCACATTCTCCCTTCCAGCACCTGGGTTTGGGAGCCTTTTCCAAGGTCTGAGGTCAAACCCTGGGTTTAATTCTGAGCTTTGGCTTACAGGCCCAAAGTCCTGAGAGTTCCCTGCATCTCAGACTCCATCAAAGAGGACTGCAGACCTCTCTCAACTTTGTTGAGGATCATCTGTCGTTACTCTGCTGTGCTCGTTAGAACAGGAGCAGACAGCCCTCCACCCTTTGTAGGTGCACCAAATCAAGAAATAAAGTAAAAAATACATCAGAAGAACGTCCCCAGATGTGTTGAACTCTAGTAAGTCAATTCAGACATTGATCCTGTGTTTCTTTGGTAGGCTGGATTTTACACACCTGACAAAACAATCACAGGATAAAACTCAGAACATTCAGGGAAGAATATTTTGAAAAAGTATCAGGAGGTGAGAAACTGGGAGCAAGCAAAGAAGGAAGGCATCTTGCTGCTGTCTGTAGAGTGAGCTTCTTCTACAGGGAGGAAGCTCCTGGAGATAAATTCTTTCTGTTTCCATTCCTTGTCTGTGGCCTTTTCATTTACAGCAGTAATTTTGCTCTCCTCCCTGCAGCAAGAATGATGATTTGAACAAGGCCAAGTGGAGGAACTGTAAGGAATAGTGCAATAAGAGTTGAGAGAAGCTGCCTTCCTCAAAGAAATTATTCAAAATGTGTTAGTTTTCCACCCCCCCCCCCCCTTTTTTTTTTTTTTTTTTTTTTTTGTTATGTTTTAATTCTCCCAGTTCTTCCAGGCATTTTCTATGGTTTCTGTGAAGTTTGTTCCACCTTCAAAATGTGGCAGTGTTGTTGGATGGCATTCATGAGGAAAGCTTTTTGGTGCTTATTGTACCACTCAGTGTACTCTGAATATATTCATTTTTTTTTTCAGCTTGATAGCAGCTGCCATTGGCATTGAGCAGCGTGCACTCCATATCTTGGGGTAAAGTGTTTGGGCTGGTGCTGCTTGTCTCAAAGGGAGTTGAATTTACTCCAGAGCTGTGATTCTGCAGTTGGTGGCACCTTGTGAATGGCATGGTGGATTCCCACTGGCTGCCTGCCACATGCCCCACAGAGCCACAGCTCCCTTTGCACAAAACCAGGAGCAGGAGGTACCACAAAGGGCTTGTGGGTCAAGGCAAAGAGAGGGAGACCACTCAGCATATTATTGTCTATCTGTTTTACCTTCAAAGGTAAAATAGACTTACCTGATTGGAGAGGGTGAATTTGATTTATTCCCTATAAAACTGCAGTAGGATAATAAGATCAAATCCTTAAAAACAGGCTTAATTTCACTCCAAGCTTCTCTGCCTGCTCCCCACAGAGCAGTGCAGGGCTGTGGTCAGCTCATCACATGCTGTCCCTGCTGCTCCTTCCTCCTCAGACATTTTCCTGCTCCCGCAGCACCCCCTGCAACTCCTTCCTCTCACACGTTCCCGCACATCTGTCCAGCTGCTGCTGCTGGTCAGGGTTTTCCCCCCATTTAAATCTCCCCCCTGAGGCACACCCACAGCTGCTGATGTACCCCAGCAGTGGGACACAGCTGGCATTGGATCCACTGGACATGGGAAGGGTTCTGCCAACTTCCCAGAGAAGCCACCCCTGCAGACCCTCTGCTACCACAAGCTCGCCATACAAACCCAATACAATGATGATTTCTGTTTTCCAAATATTTCCAAATACCCAGTGGAAAGGGGGAAAAAAATAATGGTCCTTTGTTCTGTGAATTCAGTATTCATAAACAGCAACAACTGTTAGTTATCACCATGTACACAAAAATGCTTGTCCTGAACTATCCTAGCAGTAGTTACTTAATGCTTCAACACCTTTTAGGCAGAAAAAGATGTGTGAAGGAACTTAAAGGCTTTCCCCTTCTTGTCACAGCTTAGGGCATGTCTGAGAAAGGCA
>VZSU01000608.1:286199-300172 GCA_013398715.1 Nesospiza acunhae | reverse complement strand
CTGCTGGAAGGTTCAGCTCTAGCTGGTACAAGATGGATCATGGAACTGTGTGACCTGACCACAGAAATATGTCATGTCCAGAGATATTTCTGGACTGCTCTCCATTGCACTCTGCATTGCACTGCTCTCCACTGGTTCTTCTGGTAGCCCATGGACAAAGAGCTGAATAAAAAAGATGGGAATCATTTTCACATAATCATAAAAGGAAACATCCTCATGTTGTTTTTTTTTTTCCCCTGTGGATGGAAATGGCAGAAACAGGCATTTGATCCAGCCAAACCGATTTCCATTATTAGTCTGGTCTGGGCCATTTTCAGTTGAGGATGCACCAACTTTGTAATCAGGCAGAAAAAACCCCAGCCCAGCTTGCCATGTTTCCTGTGCAGAATGGTAACAGTGGAAAATCAGAAGAATGAGAGTGATAGTCCAGCAGCTTGCAAACAGAGGGGTTAAAGCAACTCATCTGTACTTTTGCAAACCTGCTGTTTCCTGCGGCCTCCCTTCCACCTCCAACTTTGTGAATACTCATCTTTTGTGAATGGTGAGTATGTGAACGCTCATCTTTTCCCCCTTCCCTCAGAATCTCTGCCCCAGCACTCCACAGAGCAGTGCTAGCCTGGAAGAAGCATTCCTGGCCATACCCAGAGAGGGGAAGGAGAGCAGTCACGTTCCTGTTAGCAGCTTCTCTTGGTGTGGTGGTGGTGATACCTTAGGTTTTAGGTTTTCTGTTCTGGTTTGGTGTGCAGCTTTTAGCTTTATATTAAGTTAGTTTATAGTTTAGTTTATATTAAGTTATTGCTAGGATCTTTTCACAGGGTGGGGAAGACAAAACAATCCCATTCCAGCTGGAGACTCAAGGTCAGACTCTTTAAATTTCAGGCCCAAAGCTTAAACAATGTAAGAGGAGGCTGGGCAAGCAAGCAAGGAGGATGAAACTTCCATCATTTGAAGCCATTAACTGGGCAGTTGGTTCCCGTGTGCAAATGGATTAAAAGTTATAAAAATGTGAGATCTCATGACCAAGCCCTCTTCTGCTTCCATCTTGGAGCCACCTGGGCACTGCCAGGGTGTGGCCTTGGCAGGCACTTCCATAAATATCCACTTTATTCCTCTGAACTCCTTCTAGCCCCTGTCCCAGCTCCTTGGGGCATCAGGGGGCCATTGCAGTGGTTTCCCACCTTTGCCAGAGGGGCAGCTCCCCTCTGAGCCCCAGCACAGGGTGCAGCCCCTCTGCTGTGCCCAGCTGGCAGCTCAGCCACTGCAGCACCCACCGCTCCTCTGGGAAATCTTTCCGACTTCATCTCTTGAGACGAGACTTGTTCTGTTGAGATGAGCCTTATTTCAGTGACTCAAACCTTGGTCTTTGGGCAAGCTGAGGCTTCCAAGGGGCAGCAGCAAGGCACCACCGTGGCTTTTGCAAATGGTTTGGAGCTGAAAGCAAAGCTTGAGCAGTCTGCACTCGGCTGGGTTCCCCGCCATGGAGAAACATGAAATCCAGGTACACACATGAAATATTTACTGAAAGCAGCTGAAATGCTAAGTAACAGCTCATTAATCTGTGATCCTTCCTTTGTTTTTAATAAAAGACGCTGGGAGAAATGAAGCCTGACTAAAAGCACTGTGTGTGCTGTGTGCAGGAAAGCAGGCAGCAGTGGGTTCTCATGACACAAGGAGTCCCTTAGTGATGGTTTTGTGCATGCTACGTGACTGCCAAACCTCTCTTTCTGCTATTGTTTTTCCCTTACTATTTATTTTAAGTGAGCATATTCATTTAAGTGAAAATGCCAAGTGAGTAATGTGTAACTAGATAGAGAAATGCAAAACCTGATCATTCTGTTAGAGGAATGATTTATTCTTCGTGCATAAATTCTAATGTTTGAGTGCAACTAAGAAATAAACATGACTTATTGCTGATAATGATGAGTGTTTCAGAGACCCAGAGATTGTCAGAATATCAGCTGTCATCTTGGTATTAATGAGAAACAAAATAGATAAGGATGCATTTATTAATACACTGTGCACAGAGTCTGAGGCTAAGTGGTTTGGAAAAGTACTACATTGTTTATAGTAATAAAGGTGAAGAAACACTGGAGGAAAGATCCCTGGGGCTTAATCAATGATCAGCATATGAACATAAGTCAAAGATTGTTTAAAATTGTTCCAAATGAGGAATAACTGACGTCAAGAGCTTGCTTGACTTCTTACCTGCTTCACACTCTGGTTGCCTGCAGTGACAAAAGTACAAACAAGAACAAGCTGGGTTAGGCTTGGGGGGTTTTGTATTTGCATTTAATTTAATTTATTTACAGGAAAGCCATAGATACAGAGGGCAGAAGTGCCATACACTGGTAAATCCATATTTTGTCAGCATCAACAGATAATGAAGCCAGGAACAGGCAATCATGGATTGTTAACACAGAATTGCACTTCTGCACTGCGAGCCACAAATGACATTTTGGTCCCTACCAGGGGTTTTTTGTGTCAGCAGCGTGACGCAGGTACAGGGCCAAACTCTCTGTGACCCCAGGGCCAGAAATGCTCCCCAGAATTCCTCCTGCCACTCAGGCTTCCAGAGAAGGAGCTGCTGGGGAGGGGGAGGAAAGGAATTCTCAGAATATTGAAGGAAATCTGCATCATGCACTCTCGCAGGTGCTGTGTGGCTGCTGTAACTGAGGTTGCTTCCATGGGCACATTAATTCCAGCTCTTGGGCAGGAAACAGCTCAAATAATGAGATTTTCCTGGACACTTTTAATCAGGTGACTAAGCCTCTCTGACGTGCAGAGGTGTCTCTGCACTGATATCTTCTGAGATCCTAAAAGCAAGTCTGAAGTCCATCTTCTAGAAAGTTTATGCACACCAGGGAAGGAATTTGTCTTGAGGGGAAAAGTCAAAGTGACGTGTCTCTGTGACTGTTTAAAAGCAGTGTTTATGCAAAACTTACGTGGGTTTCTATTTCATCTATTAAAGGGGGAAGGAATGCATTTAGCAGAACTAATCTAAGGAAAGGAAGAGTGGCTTGTATCACCTGTGAAAAGGGTGGAAGTGTTATTGGGCTTGTTCCAGCAGCTGGCCTATTTTCAGAATTGTTTTTTCCCATGGGCAGGGCAGTGAGCCTACAGCACTGCACAGACCAAAAAATGACCTGTAAGGGCAACCAAACATTTCCTTATCCTACATGGATGGATATTTTCCTTACTGCCTGTGGGCCAGTGGTTCAAAGAGTCCTCAGCCTGCACCAGAAACTTGCTGCACAAAACCTTGGAAGTCACCTGCCTCTTCTGCCCTTCAGTTCTCCACTTTTCAACCACTTCAGTTTTCATCCCACATATTCCTATTTGCTTCAGATAAAGCATTATCTCAATGGACAGCAGCCTTGTTCACTGTACAGACATAATGCACATCCTGAAAGCTGCCCAGTCTCTGTCAGAAACATGCATGACAGGCTCATCTGAAAAATTCCACATGATCCTGCTGGAGTGTTTGGGTTTTTTTCTCCTTTTAATGCAGCTACCTGTCGCTTCAGTGGCATTCAGAACTGCTTCAGAAATGTTAAACACAAACACACAGGCTGCCTGTGCTGTTTTCTCCCAAAGATGTTGAACATATGGAAGGATAATCTGCCTCAAAAGCAGGTTCTGGATAGTTCAAGTAACCTTTCAGTGTGTCTGTGTCACTGATTTGAAATGGAGCACTGCTGGGAATAATGAGCTAGCATTTGGGCTTGCGGGGGCATGGGATGAGTAAACACCTGAAAAAAAAAAAAAAAACCAAAACCCACTGCACACAGGATTTGTGCTTTACTTAATTTTGCTTTCATTAGGTCAGCCTTCATCATTGTGCAGAGCAAGAGGCACAGTTAGGAGCAGGCTAAATGCAGTCCAGACACTGCCAGCTAGAAACTTCCAGCAAATTATCAAGTGAAGGTGCAGTCTCCCAGTGTTCCAGGGGTTCTGGTGAGTCTGCCACACACACCCTTCTTCTTCTCTTGGGATGGAGCTGAGCCCCTACATCCCTCAAATGTTTGAATTTCTCCCAGATTAGTTTTCCATTTGTCCCTCACGGTCTTCATTCTTTGCATCATATTAACTCAGTCAGACGTAGAGAGTTGTCTGAATTCCCTAGTTTGTGATCTGGGATTATAGCAAGAGTTTTAGTAGGTTTTTAGTGGTTTTGGAGAGTTGAGTTTGGGTAATTCTCTTAGGGTTTTTCGCCTATCATTGATAGGACACATCACTTAAATAAGTAAAATTGCAGGGGCTGGCATTCCCAAATACCTGAGCACTGCTAAAATTCAGCTGTGCGCAGGTGAGTTACAGGACTCAAATAACCCCAGCATGTTCACCTGAATGTCTTCTTTGTTTTACTGCATGATTAATCAAGATTTCATAATGATCACTAACACCTTGGAAGTAATGGCATTAGTGGTGTTTATTCCCTCTAAACAGTGGGGCTCCTTTGCCTTTCAGCCACTACAGTTTGTTTTAATATTTAATAGAAAAGACTCTGCAAACAGGAAGGATGAACTGTGTTCTGGGAATATTCTTTATCCATGGAGCAAACCAGAATTCCTTTTATAAATTTGACTGTGTGAAGGGGGATATGTGATTGACTCTCTTTTTTATCCACCAGAAGGCCATGTGGTTTTAAAATGCCCCCAAAACTTTATTTATAGAGAAATGTTGGTTCTGGAGCCTGTCTTTGGGAGGAGATGGTGAAGAATGCTGGTGAGAGAGAGTCCTCACATTTATCAGCACACCTTGGACAGGATTGCAATCAGCCTCTGTCACCTCTTGCCTTCTTTACACAAGCAGAGATGAGTGGTTTAAGAAGACATTTGATTTATGTGCCCACTGCACAAGAAGAATAGGAATAGGAAGAATGCTTTCAATTTTTTTTTTTTTTTAATTCTATTTGGGTTTTTATTATATTTACACTCTATTCTTTTATTCTCTATTTACAGTTACCTCATAATATTACAAGAACCATATTATTGTGGCAATATAAACATTTACAAAAAACTCTGTCTTTAGTAGAAAACACAGGAGAAAAGGAGAGCATGGAACAGCTGAAGGAGTCTGTATTGCATGTACTGTGCTGAGGCATGATGGCATCACTGCTTGCCTTATAATCCAGATAAATCAGAAAGCATTTCTAACACTGGAAATCTAAAATATCCCTGAAGAGCTGCAATGCTTCATGTGTCTGCGAGTCTATGTGTAGGCTGTTCTAATCATGGGTCAAAATTTTGCATTTCTTTGGAGCAAGTAACTGAAATGATGAAATAACTTTCTAGCTGAGTTGCCCATGTGTTCCTTGCTTGCCAATGAGTGAAAATGGAAGCATCACTTTTATTGACCAATATATTTATTTACCAATATATTATATATTTATTGGCCAATATATTTTTCTTGTTGGTTTAATGATAACACTCCAAACTTCTCTGTTTGGAGAGGAAGTCCTGAATTCTCTCCCTGAGTCACAAGGGTACCCTGGAATCATACACATCTGCAGGGTTGGTTTTTTTTTCATTTCCTACATATAGGCTTATTAATTGGTTCTTGAAAATTTGTTCTATTTGCCAGCATAGGCTTTGTCCTACAAAAATGTTTGAATGGAAGCTTACCATAAAAGCTATTTCAAGATTAATCTCTAATCAAATGGCATTTATCCCTAATGAACTTCTACTTGATAAGGTGATTTCCACAGCAACAGATGAGGGAGTCACAGAATGGCTGTGGCTGGAAGGGACTTGTGGAGATCATCCAGGCCCGAGCCCCTGCTCTTGACAGCCACCCTTAAAGCATTGGAATGCACAATTACATTTGAGATACTGGTATATCTTCATTTGTTCGTTTCACACATGGCGAGTAAGGCTAAGGGGAAGAATACCTGGAAGAATGAAGAGTATATTTCCAAAAGTAGACTTTGATGGTGGGGTTTTTTTTCTAGTTCGGTATGAATTGCAAGATTCTCAGAAATCTCGTTGTGTGCTAATTGCTTTTATTAATGTTTCTAAATTAAGCCATATGGGTTTGTTTATGATTTTAGAGCACCCTAGACCAGAACTCAGAACTGAACTCTTATTTCCTTTAAATCTTCATTTTAATGCTTGTTGTTACACACTTTGAGGCAGGGCAATAGCACATAAAGAAGCATCTTCAGAGTGCTTTGAGAAGAGAGCTGGTGAGGGGTCCTGGAAGAGTTCCTGTGATGAGAGTGGTTCTCTTTCCTGTTTCGCCCTTTGCACAATACCCACCCACTGCAGACACTCCAGCATGTGTGTCATCATTAATGAATTATTAAAAGTGAAATCTGGCCCCCACTGGTGTCAGACAAAACTCCCCCTGGCTTTGGTGGAAGAACATGTATCCCCCCCATGGTTTGTAAATACACAGAGTGCAGTAGCAGGGCTGAAAAGGGAGTTAACATTGGTGCAAAGGGTCATTTGCTTAGTAAAATATGCCTCAAACAGGTTACTGTGACCAAAGGCTCCTGGTTTTCAATTTTTAGCACATCCAAATCAAACACTGAATCCTATGATCTATTGCTGAAAGTGTGTAAAAATCCCAGAGTGAAAAGGAGAGGCTTTGCAAACACAGTCTGTGGTTTACCCAAGCAATGCACTGAGACAGTGAGAGCTGTATTAGCAGTCTGTCTCACACTGTGTGCTGCTTGGGTTAGGGGAGTTAACAGCAAAGATGGTGCATCCTTACAAGCTGACTAGGGAAAATTACAGGATTCCTACTGAGTAAACAACATTAGAAATGCTTTTTCTTCTCCCCCCCCCCCCCCCAATACTCTTTTGTTCTTACTAAAAAGATCAGGTTAATCACAACCTTGTAGATTAAATAATTAAACCTGTAGATAACCACAATTTTTTATTGTTAATTAGACATAGAGAGGTGCAATTTTCATAGGATGCAGAGTCCCTAAATTTAGCTGTGGAATATTACATTGATCACACACACAACAACATCATTGATCCTCTGGGGAAGGGTTGGACGTCAGTGTGTGCGTGCTGGCTCAGACCACCTTTCACCTATTAAAGGGGGTTCCAGCAGATCTTTATCCTTGCTGCACATAGCAACAAAATGTGACTTGCCATCC
Source organism: Nesospiza acunhae (assembly GCA_013398715.1). NCBI lineage: Eukaryota > Metazoa > Chordata > Aves > Passeriformes > Thraupidae > Nesospiza > Nesospiza acunhae. The sequence goes on along the minus strand of VZSU01000608.1, from coordinate 293,064 downwards.
TTAACCCTTTGAGCATTCTCTCAGCTCTGAGCAGGATGATTCACACTTTACTCAGTTACTCTGCTTTTGTGCTCTGTGTTGGGAGCTGAAATCTTTATACCCAAAGTGCAGTGTTTTTATCTTCTGCTGCTCTGTCAATTCTTTAATGTATGTTATATGTGTTTAAATATTTAATATACACTGAAGCCATTAAAACATGGCTGTAAGAAATCTGTAATATTACACCTTCCTACTATGACAATTACTCCTTCCTTCAAATGACTCGCCACCTTTATAAATAAAACTCTGAAATTAAACCCTGACATGATGCAAAATGCTGGATTTTGCTTCACCTTTTTAAGCTTACCAAAGGCAGTGAATCTTTTTAAATTACTGAGCAGAATATTTTATTGCTGTGTAGATCTTTGTCATTATGCAGTATGATAATTTTCAGATCCTTTTCCCAGCAATCATTAATTAAGTGTAACAGGCATGCATCCAGACACTCCTGAATTTTAATCCTCATGTTTCTAAATGAGTTGATCAGATATTACACAGAATGTAATAAAAATATGAGACTCATTTAAAATACAAATATATAATTTGTATAATTGTCCAGCTAATAAATTATGTCTAAATATTATGATTGTTTGTGCAAACACTTAGGGATGTGTCCATGCAAGTGGTAGAAATTATCCATATGTGCACATGCAATTAAATATTCTACACACATAATTGTCCATAAGGATTTTCAGAAGCATGCATGGCACTACATTTGCAGAATACTTTAGAATCTAGACAGAGGTCTTGCTTAAAAAGAACAAAATCCATTTATATTAAAAAGTAATGATATGTAATTAAATTGTTAGGAGGGTAATTTAGATAAAACAATACTCAATAGCCCCAGCTTGTCACCTGACTGTAGCAGTGGCCTTTCCTGCGTTCTGGAATGATGGAAGAGCTTCTTTCCTCCCCTTTTTCCTGATGGGAAATTCCTGGCAGCTGAAGTGCCTGATATTTGACCTGCTTTTAAATGTTTTGCATGATTTTGCAGAGTCAAGGAGCTTCCAGTAGTTCAGACAGGCTTTCAGCAAACAGATCTAAACATCCTGCTGCTTAGCTAAGGTGATGTTTTGATGTTCAATATCACTTAATTTTGCTTCATTTTTCTTCATCTTAAAAAGCATCTACACAAACTCAATATAATTTATTGGAAGAAAAAAATGAAAGTAAAAAGTTGTCAGTTGTGAGAAGCATTTATTTTTCCGCATTATTGGTGGTATAAGCACAGTGCTCTGGATGGTGAGGGCCAGCAGAGCCGTCTCTGCTTTACTCTGTACAATACAATTCAGTTGGGTTCAGTTTGGCTTTCTTTTTGTTTTATTTTCCAAATACTGAAAAGAATGAGCCCATGCCTAGGCTCATAAAGGCTGGGAAGACCACAGGGACAGATTGCTCAGGCACCAAGGGATGAGATTGTCTTGCGTTGTTGAGCAGCAAGCCCCGTGCGTGGCTGTGTGAGAGAGGCACGGGGAGGGAGCATAGGCAGGACATTCTGCTCGTGGTGCTCACACTGCCCTGGCAGGCACAGGGGGGGCTCTGCAGAGTGGAATTCCTGAGTTCCTGCTGCTGAGCAGCTGGCATACCCATCCAAGGGCATGGCATGGCTTTTGTCATCTAGCACTGCTAGCAGCTCCAGTCTCGTCCTGCTGCCTACCCCTATGGGGGATTTGTTGGGTCTCCAGGATGAAGGGGGAATTGAGAATGTGACTTTATGTTTTTAGAAGGCTGATTTATTATTTTATGATATTATATTATATTAAAGAATGCTATAATAAACCATACTAGAGAATAGAGAGAGGATACTTACAGAAGGTTTAGCCAGATACTAACGAAAAACGTGTGACTCGCCAGAGTCCCGACACAGCTGGCTGTGATTGCTCATAAAGTTAAAACAATTCACATGTTGGATAAACAATCACCAAACCACATTCCAAAGCAGCAAAACACAGGAGAAGCAAATCAGATAATTATTGTTTTCATTTGTCTCTGAGGCTTCTCAGCTTTCCAGGAGAAGAAATCCTGGCGAAGGGATTTTTCCAGAAAACATGACAGTGACACTCCTCTGCGGCTGAGCAGGGCAGGAGAAAATCCATTTTTGCCTTGCAGCCAAAGTCCATTTTGTCTCCCCCAGAGCACACCCAGTTGAGCCCTCGGTGTGAGGCAGAGCTCAGCAGAAGGGGCTGGGCAGGGACTCCTTGGAAGGGCTGTTCCAGCCTGGCCTGCGACACTCACAGAGCTGCACCCATGTTTTCTCTGTGTGGGACACAATGTGTGAACCCGGACAGAGCAGAAAGATATTGCAGGAGAACAATGTTTACACCTAAGTTGATTTTGGCTCTTACATGCAGCTTTGAGAAGAATATCCATGCTGATGTATCACCCTTTCCTTCTCACAAAATCCTCTCCAAAAAAGAGTCATTGAGATATTTAACTACTTACTGTAATATACTTCTACATTTGTGATGTATGTTTAATATCTCAATTTCCCTCTTGTAAAACTGGGGACTTGCACACATCTGCTGAAATGTGCTCTCATGTTGTTGTCCAAACTACCATTACATACAAGAAAAAGAGCTTAACATAAAAATTGAGAGCTTTGCTTCCATTGTCTTGGTGATATTTTATCCATGGACCCACATGGATGGAAATAAAATTTAAAAATGGGAATATCTACTTTACAGGGATGGTTATGTACATACTCTGAAATTTGATTTTGTTATCTATTTTTTAGATATTTTTGAACATGTCCTGGATAAATTCAACTTTTTATATGATGCAAAATAGATGTGTTCTTTTAATTGACAATTTATTTAACAGTCTGTTTTAAAGTAATAACGTAAATTTAAATGGGACCATCAGCTCCTTTGACAACTGGACCACACCAAAACTGTCCAGCAAAGAACATTCACTGAGAAGAGGGGGAGTTGGAGAAATTAAGAGATGGATCAGGCAAAACCAAAAATACCTTGTTTTGACCACTGTTTCTCCTGTAGAGATGGAATGGGTGTCTTGGGAGACTGACAAATCTTCCCCTCCTGCTCTTCTGTTCCATCCTGCTGCATGCCAATCCTTGAATATTTCCCACAAGCTTTCCAGCATTCCCTGTGCTTTAATTCTCTGAGCACGGTGAGGGATGTAAGAGCTTTTTGAAGTAACAAATGCTGCAGCTGAGTGTTGGAACCCCTGCGCAGGGTCTCAGTCCTGCCAGCTGTGTCTCTCACTGTGAATATGATATTTTGCTCTACATACTGGGGAAGTTCCACAGCAAGAGCCTCAAAGGATACCCCATTCAGCCTGACATTGTTTCAGGAGGGAACTAGCCTGGGAATTTGGACCTGTGAATTCAAACTCCCTTATTTCACAGAAGGGACCACACTAGTAAGAAAGAAACACATGATTCACATTTTACATGCAAAGCTCTTCCCTCAATTATCAATAGTGCTTTCATGTGAACTAGAAAGCAGCTGTTGCAAATAAAATTCAGTGTAAAGCAGAAAGGTAGACTAAACATTGACTCCATGGAACTGTTTTTATCTGGAGGATGGGTTTACATCCATTATATGTGGCTGCAAAGGCTGAACTGTCCTTTTTAAAGCACTCCATCTGCAGTGTGTCAAAAATAGCGCTGTCCTGCACATGCTTACATTTTTGGCAGCAAAGTGACAGCTTAATTTCTTTTACAGTAAATATATAGATATATTACACAGTGATATGTAGAGCAGATGTTTCTAAAAATGCAAAGAAATTCCAGTCTGTTCATGTTGATGTAGTAGCTTTAGTATTTCAAAAAAAGAGATGGTTTGGCAATGCAGTCATGGTGCAAACATGAATATTTGAAGAGCCTGTATACAAACACCTTGTATCACTGGGTATGGCCATGACATCTACAAATAGAAGGAAAAACTTATTTCGAATTTACCTATGGAAAAAATAAAGCATTCCTTTCAAAAGTTTTCAAAGTGAGGGACAATTCTTGCATTCAGAGTTCCAGCATAACAGGCTTGACTCATCGATAGATGACACATCAAGCACAGGGAATTTGAAAAAGCACTGCTTAACCTCGCTAAAAAAAATCTTGGTTTTGAGAACAGGAAAGAAGGAAAATTGCTTTCTGATCCTTGACTCCACCATGTTCAAAAAGGGTAATGAATGTTCTGATAAAACACACTTCATTGGACAAATAAATCTGGTTCAAACTGACAATGTTATGTAAAAGGTTGTTCAAGTCTGTTTAAAAATCATCTTGAAGCAGAAAAAAAAAAATCCCAAACAAACCAGAAGTCCAGTATGAGATAAGAAATTAGGTTTAATAATGCATTCATTTTTTTTGGCATTTCTCTTATAAAACCTTTTTAGTGACATCCTTCACTCAACAGTATAAAAGTACAGGAAGTGAGGAAGGGTACCAAAACCAAGCCTCTAAATTACAAAGTGCCCAAAAAAACTAGACTTTTAAAAAAGAACAAGCAGCACCACACACACATCCATCAAGGCCCAATGACTACACTCAGCCCTTCACAGGGGAACAGCCCCAAGAGTGAGAATTTCTGTCGTCTCTCATACCAAATAGAGCAACGTGGTACCTTGCATCTCATTTACAGCTTTAAATTAATTATTACTGGCTTAATTCAGTTGCTTCATTAGAAGCATCTCTTGCCATTTGAGGTGCAGTGGAGTTCCTGAGACAGATACATGGGGTTTGGAGATTATGACCTCTAGAAACATTTAATTAAATTCTAGATTAGCAGCCTGAATATCATAAACCCTGTCAAAAAGCACTGGATATCTGTTAGATACATTGAACTTTGTGTTTTCAATGTTTTCATGCACCTCAAGCATCTTTTGAAACCAAGGGGACAGTAAACTCCAGGATTATTTCCTTGAGCCCTAAAATAGTGTCATTGTGCATAGCACCAATTGTTTATATCAGCTTTTCCCAAGGCTACCCTCATTTGTTAAAGGTGGTATAAGTTATTGCAACTGGATAATATATAATTACATAAAATTATGTTATATATATATATATATATATATATATGTTAATGATTTATGGGACACAACCACCTTTTCCTTGGTTTAAGGTTGATGTATGAATAGAACCAATGGAAGAAAAAAAAGAAAACCCATCTTTTGCAAAGCAGTTTTTGATTCCCCCCATGATAAAGGACTAATTACATGATGCGCCGAAAGACATAAATATTTATGAAAAATTGAAGTGTTGAAAAGCATATCTAATTGGGCAGATCATGCAAAGATTTGCACATCAAAATCTAATATAAAGCATGTGTACAGAAATTATGCATAGGAATATCTGGGAGGCCATTCACAGAAGTGAAAGTAAAGCAAGCCATTCTGGGAAGCAAGCCATAAAAAATATGTCCACAGCTTTTCATGAAGAAAAATGTTTGTTCCAGAAGACAAAAAAGGGGTTAATAGCCAGGTGCTGCCTGTTTTAAGAATCACACGAGTGTCAACTCTTAATTTTTCAGCAAACAATCTAAATGCAGCTTCCAAAAGCATCCATTTGGGAGATCTCCTCAACTTAGTGCAGTCTGACAGCATGAAAAAAAAAAAAAAAGGCTTGAAAGTGTTTGCATTTTCTTCACACTTGCTGAGCAAACTGACAAAACATTAAGCATCACAAGTGTTAACACTATTTGTTTACGATGAAATGGTAGGTTTTGCTGCAAGAGCAGAAAACAGCAGTAGTGAAATATCACATGGTGCAGCTAGAGAAACTCTTGGGAGACTTACAAAAAAGCTAACAAGACAGGAATCATCAGAGGAAAGATTTGTCAGCCAGCTGCTTTCTTCTAAATTGGTGATGTATGTTTAATATCTCAATTTTCCTTTTGCAAAACTGGGGACTTGCACACATCTGCTGAAATGTGCTCTTATCTGAAACATCATTGCATATAAGAAAAAGAGTTTAACATAAAAAAATGAAGAGCATTGCTTCCAGTTTTCTGGGTGATATTTCATCCATGGATCCACATGGATGGAAACAAAAGAGAAAAAAAATAGGAATATCTGCTTTCTACAGAAATAAGGAAGAAAAAAATTTTTAAAACCCTTTGAAATTTGTATAAGCAAAGGTGCTTTCAAACATTTTTTTTGTATAAGTTAAGCATACTATCCCTAATTTGTTCATCACCATCCACAAAAGTGAACTTTCTGACTATCTCTTTAAAATATTTTTTGTCAGCAATTCTCAACCGTTTATTGTCTCCTCTGTTGTGAAAACATAAGGATGTAATCTGGTGTGAAGACAGCTGAGATTTATTTAGTGTCCATGGTTAAGCAGGGAATTTATCTGTAGAAATGTTTTCTTCAAATCCTTCGCCTCAAAACATAAAGTCCCTCAGAATCTTGACATTACATATTCATGCAATATAAAGATAAACTTGTTTGCAGCTCATGAGATTTTCACAGAATAGTTAAAATTACACAGATGTACAGTGGAGAATTATGCCTTGTTTAATTGTGTGCCTGGAGATGGATTTTTGGGTACTGACATTTGAAAATGTTGGCCTTTGCGTAGAAATTATTCCATGATAAATCTGTTCAATTAACGAAATTTTATGTCCAAATATCTGTCACAGATAATGGAACCAGCATTGATGCTATGTCTTAAATTCAAGTTATTTCTAATATTTTGTGAGTTTTTTAGTGTTTTGTAGGCACAGTTTGTGGTCATGGCTGCAGCTGTGCAGGACAGGGCAATGCTATTGAAGGTGAGGAGCCATGCAGTGCCCAGGGGTGCTGGGCAATCACACAGGGAGCAGAGGGCTCACAGGGGCAGGGCATCCACAGGAGGCCATAA
>VZSU01000608.1:268535-285053 GCA_013398715.1 Nesospiza acunhae | reverse complement strand
TATATATATATATATAAATGCAAACTTGAGCTGAGGGGTGGCCATCTCTGGTTCCTCTTGTTGTCAATAAAAGAGTTCTGCTTTCTGGCAGAGGCTGGAGAGTACTCACACAGGGAGCAGAGGGCTCACAGGGGCAGGGCATCCACAGGAGGCCATAAAAGGTTGAAGAAGGAGAAGGGCGGGTGCTTGAAGCCTCCTGAGATGGTGTGGTGTTACTCTCTGTGGGCTGAAGCTTTCCGATATTTTATGGGGACACTCTGGGTATTGTGGCCGTCTCAGCTGTGGCAGGTTTGGATTTCCCAGTAATCAAGGTAGGTACAGGAGCTCCTTTTTCCAACACACTTGGTCAAAAGAATAAGTAAAAGTCCTAAGACTTCCAAGCAGTTCTGCAGATGCAATAAATTTCTTGACTAAGGAAGGCTAAACATGGTAGGCTAGAACCTAAAACCTTTTCTGCTGTGCAAGTTGAAGAGTGATGAAGGGGGTTGAGCTCTATTGGAATTGAAAAGCCATGGGGATATAAAAGATGTTCTGAAGTTGTTCTAATTTCTCAAATGGGAATTCTAAACTTTTGAGATATTTTGATGTACTATTGTTTTTAATTCTTCTACACTCCCCATTTGTTCTTTTCTTTCAGTGAGAGGGTTGTAAAGCATTTATGAGAGGTGGGGATGGAAATGGTGAAGAGAGGAAGGTGGGCTAGCTAATATTTCTATTGGTCTTGTTAAATGAACCACTAATGAAACTACTTGCAAAAATAAGGCATTGCAAAGCATGTTTTTTGTACTTTCACTGGAAGTAATTAACTTCAGTACAACTGTGGTGTCAGTGTTGGAAAAGAGTATCCCACTTATATATTTATACAGCTGAACATGAAGGAAGGCATCTATGACCTGGGAGGGCAGGAAAAAGCAGGTACAAATTGAAATGTGAGATATTCAAGCTGTGGCTCAGGGGAAGCCCTTTTCACCTTAGGGACTGGAACAGTAGAACAGGCTGCCCAAGAGAATTGTATGTTCTTCATCTTTAGAGATCTTTCAAGACATGATTGCATCAAGTCTGGAGCAACTGTGTCTTATCATATGGCTGACCCTGCTCTGAGCAGGGGTTTGGACTAGATGAGCTGCCAAAATCCCTTCCATACAGGGTCTTTCCAGGTTTTACAGATCCTGCGTTCAAGCTTTAGTTGTCTGAATATCCACAAGCCTTCAAAAACTTTTTTTCTCTCAAAGTGTCAATACAGAACTTGAGTGTGCATGCCCAAGAGTGGAAAACTGAGTGGCTATGGCTGCTGGCTACAAAACCAGCATTTAAAATAGGTCCTGGAGTACTGGCTGTGATGGGATTCAGTAAGGGACTGAATCTCTGATCTGGCAGCCTGGTGGTCAATGTGCATGGAACTGTTGCCTTCCTCTTGTTGTCAATAAAAGAGTTCTGCTTTCTGGCAGAGGCTGGAGAGTACTGCAGGCAGCTGTGCTGAGCTGAAACTGGTTTTTATGGTTGTGCCTCGAGTCTCTAGCTCTGAATTTCTTGTTACTAACACCTGTAAGGTCCTTGCCTCTTTAATCTCACTCCTTGTTTTCTTCACCGAGCAAGCTCTCTGTGGAATGGCACTGTGTGAACGTATCCACAGATAGGAACAGTTTACACTGAAGTGAGGAGTTTGAGTTGACCCTTCATGAATATTTAATGGTGATAAAATTCATCAGATTAGTACAACTTAGGTGCCAGAGTTGAAAAAAAGTTATTTTTAACTCTCTGTGAAAAAAGCACGGATTGATTTTTGTCCACCTATTAAACTGACTCCTGATAAAGTGCAGGGAAGCTTTTAAGAAATTCCAGAAGCAAAATATATTAATATGATATATCCCTGAAAACAATTCTGTTTTCCCAGTTAAAGTAACAATTTTGGCTCTCACAGCTATGAAATGTCTCTGTGACTGTGTGTGCACAAAAGTTAAGATGAACAAAGAAAGTTCAGTCCATGCACTCCTGACAAATCCTCGCACTTGCTGTGCTCCATAAATAAAACTCCTGCAGAAGATACATTCAAGGCAGCAGTTCATTTCATGCAAGCATTTTTAATCTATCTCTTCTGCAAAGTTTTTCAGAGTTGTTGCAGTTATTTTCTTTTAAATGAGAAGGGGACACCATATTTAATTTCCTCCTGTCTACAGATCAATAATTTGATATTCTTCTTGACATTGGGTGGTTTTTTTATGCCTCCCACACTTAATTTTAAGTTGCTTTCATTGTAATAAAAGAAAATTTAAAAGCATAAACCAGTGCATTTTGAACATAAATGTATGAAAAATATGATTAAATGGTTAACCACCTCTTCTGGCCAAGTATAGAAATGCTCAAATTAAAGGTGAAATTGAACCCATTAAATGTTTTTCATATTTCAGAGTTCAGTTCTATATCCCAAAACCAAAGTAAGCCACCTACTCTTGTTCATGTTTGTATTGCACTACACAACATCAAAAATAGAGAAAATTTTATTATCTAGGTATTTCTTATGGAAATGTAGATCTGATTCTTATCTTTTGGCTCTCTATGTCCTTTGGGAAATATCCTGTCCATTTGGTGATAGATGGGAGAATTATATTAATAGAAATAAGATTTAGCCAAGTTATTAAAATTCTCTGAATCTTAAGTTAGGACTACAAGTAATGCAGCCAAGGCCTCTTTCCATTTTCAGTCCATAGAAATTTCCTAAACTTTGATGTGAAGCAAAGTATTTACCCAGTGGGTTGGGGAAGGAGCTGCAGGTTAAACATTCTGTTCAAATACATCGAACTATTTATTTGTGTTTGGAATATTTTATCAGTTCAAAAAGGAACTATTTCTTTCTTTATTTTGGGGGGTTTTTCCCTCCTCCCAGTTACACCTATATTTTAAGTCCCATTATATTTATCATTTAATTGTAGAGATGTCTTACTCAGGTTTGCTCCAATTTTTATTTAATTTAGTAATTCCACTGTAAAGTGAGCTTTAGAGACAGGACACTGTTTTTCCTTAAACATTTCCTTGCATTACCAAAAAACAAAAACTGCTGAAGAAATTGAGTTTGCAACCTCAAGAGCCGGAGAACACACATCTTAATTTTCCTTTCCTCGGAGCTCTTCAGTGCACTTGCTGCTCCCTGCATTGAGAATGTTTCTCTTCTTGGTGTATGAAAAAGGCTGCTGCTCTTCCCAGAGCATCACAAGGATTTGTTTCTTAGCCTTCTATTTCTATCACATGTGAAGAGATTGTATTTTAGCTGTTTTCAGAAACATTTCATCTTGGTAAGTTTGAATGTGCTTCACCTAGTTTGCTCACTTCCTCATCATGCTAATGTTTTCAAAATAAATGTAGATAAAACTGGAGCTAACACATGGTTTGAACTCATCCTGTGCAGATAGCAGTATTGTGTGCCTTATGTCAGAAGTGTTGGATATTGTGAGCTCATATTTGACATTTCCAGAGACAGAAGTAATCTCCAGCCTGTCCTTGCACATAGGGGATTCTACAAGACATTGAAGCTGGATTCCATAACTCAGGGAACTGATGTCTGGGGATCTTCCCTACTCTGCTTTTTTGCTGATGGGAGGTGAAAACACAGCTCAAATTAATCAGGCACAAAAGGAAACTTCACTCTCTATTTATTCTTCCCACTTTCACCTCCTAAGTGAGTGGAAATGATGAAAATCTATGAGCTCCTGTCAGTCTGGAATTGGAGAAGTTAATTCTTCCCTGAATCCCATCTGTCATAGCTTGACATTTGTTTATTTAAAGCCAGGCTTTGATGCCATGACTGTGTAATGAGATATCTTTGTGGTGGACACCACCTCCTCACCTAAACCAGGGTAACCTGCAGGAGATGGAGCCAAGGCCAGAACTGGAACACAGTGTATTGAAACATCTGGACCATCAAATTAAAACCCTTCTCATTGTCAGTTCTTGCATTACCTGCCTCCATTAAGTTAATGGAAACCTATCTTAAAATAAATATTTTTGTTCCCACTGAGGATCTTTTCCAGATCCTTACTCCTCTGATGCATAGGAGGTTTCTTTTAAACTTATTTATGGACAACTCATGCATATTTGTTCTGTTGACACATTGACCTTTCACAAAGCCCTGACTGATTTCTTCCTCTGGAATGTTTCTAGGGAACAAATTTATTTCTTTCCTTGGCTTCTCCCTCTTCCCAAAGTTTTTATTCTGCTTGGAAAACTAAGCCATTTTGGTCTAATTTTTCCTTTAATTATTCTATCAATTCTTCTGTCTCCTTCCTCTGTTAAAGTTGTTGTTATTCATGATGGATAAAAGCCAGGAGTATTCCAGGTAGGACTTTTTTATCCTGTGAGAATCTCATGCTTAAAATCCAACCAGTGATAATGATAATGATTTCCTTCAGATAATGATTTCCTTCTTCTTTTCAGAGAGAGTAAAGATGCCACAAGTGGATGTTTAGCAAATGAGAGGTCTGCTTTTGCCAACAATGACACTTATGATGGCATGCATAATTATATCCTCTGCTGTCAGACAAAATCACTTTTACTGCCTAAAACAAGATATAGAGTCCTTGCTTGGGGAGGAATGTCTTGATCCTGGTGTTTGGCCATCTTCAGCAAGTTTTGTACAAATAGATATCATATCTGTATATGAATGGATATTAATGATTTCTACTCCAAAATTATGGGCCTGATTCTCTCTAGAAACCAAGTGCAAAACCATATATATTTTCATCGTAAAACGCCATATTGGTTGTATAATGTGTCATCCACTTCCCTTTCAGACTCCTTAATAAATTTCCCATCCCAAAAGGCAATATTTTAAAAAAATTATAACAGGAATTTTACCTGTTGGATGTCACAGGCTGAAGTCCCATGACAACACAGGACAGGTGCATTAAGACATTCAGTTTGTTATACATTTTTAGACCTATACTGGAATAATTTTGGTCTCCTAGTCAGCCTTTGTTCAATAGAAATGTATTCATAAGACCCATGAAAGATCTATCAGGACGCAAAGAACAGGTGCAGCACAGCCACTTCATCATAATGGGAATTAAATTTATTTAGTCAGCTGCCTGGGATGTTTTTTATTTCTAGTGACACCTTGTGAAGGCTGCCCTGGAGCAGGGGCTGGACAGAGCTACAGAATAAAGCAGGGATTGATTCCAAGGATCTCCTCCATGGATCCACCTTGGGCAGCACCAGAGCCCAGCCAGGGCTGCACCCAAGATGAACCAAAATGGCCCCAAAATGCACGAGCGCTCCCGGGGGCTCTCCCTGGGATCAGTTCTGCTCCATTTGCATCTTGCACTTCATTGTCCCATTGCAGCTTTAGCCCCTGCAGTCCCACCCTGCTTGTTTTTCTCTCTGCAGCCCACGGGGTTTGTGCTCTTGGGCTGAGATTTGGGTCATTTGTCCTTGGTGCCCAGCTGGAGCAGGAATTGTTTTGTCTCCCTGCTCTGTGCACAGAGCTCACCATCCCTGAACATGGAGCTCACACCCACCCACTAAAGCAGCACAGAGTGTGAAAATAGAAAAGCCAAAGCTGAGGCACCAAAAGGATTCCTTGTTCAGGTGTATCAGTGTGATTGGAATGTGCCAGCTGGTGGCAGCAGAGGTGGCACAGCTGTGGGCCAGGAAGGAAAAGAGAAGGAAGGAACTCTGTGGGTCGTGTCCCTCAGCCTGAGGCCCGAGGGTTTTTCATCCCAGCCCCCTGAGGGCAGGCACCCTGTGGCCCGTAGGGGCAGCACTGGGTTGTGTCCTACCTGCCTGAGACCTGCATCCTGCGCCAGCTTTGTTAGCCCAAATCACAGAAGCACAAACTCAATTAGTCTGGAAAAGGCCTCTGAGATCTATGGCCAAAGAGCGCCTTGTCACCCAGAGCGTGGCCCTGAGTGCCACCTCCAGCCTCTCCTGGAGGCTGGACAGGGACAGGGACTGTTCCAATCAGCAGCCCATTCCAATGCTCAATCGCCTCTTCTGTAAGAAATTCTTCCTCATGTCCACCCTGAATCTCCCCTGGCACTCCTAAAGGTCTTCTTGTCCCATTGTTGGTTGCCTGGGAGACAGTCTGACACTCTGCTTCTTAGGAAAAAAAAGCAAAAGCTCTATGACAGAAAAGTATAAGGTGAATTTCTTGGGGAACAGAATAAAATAAATGGATCTTGCTTATTCTATTTATCTGAGACTAATCTTAGTCTCATATCCAGAAACTCACATCTGAAATGTTTATATTGCTTGGAAAAGGTTCTTCTGGGTGTGATGTTACATTGTTTTAGAAGTGTTAATTTTGTTAAAATTAGCTTATAAAATTATCTAATTTTATTAGAAACTAGCTCTGTGAAAAATGTAGATCCTTTGCAAGATGTGTATTGGGTAAATACTTGGATTGACTGCCAATTAACTGGGTGTTCAGCAAGAAATTTAGGCAAGGTTTCTGTGTTTCAGAGGATATAATTATGCATGCCACCTTAAGTGTCATTGTTTGCAAAAGCAGACCTTTCATTTGCTAAATATCCACTGATGGTGTCTTTACTCTCTCTGAAAAAAAAAAAAAAGAAGGAAATCATTATCAGACCAGCACTGGTTGAATTTTAAATATAGGATTCTCAAAAGATCAAGTCTTACCTGGAATACTCCTGGCTTTTATCCATCATGAATAAGAACAACTTTAACAGAGGAAGGAGACAGAAGAATTGATAGAATAATTAAAGCATGGTGGAGTAATTAAACTGGATGTTCAGCAAGAAGTTTAGGCAGGGTTTCTGTGTCCAGAGTTTGCTCAGGACCCTGCCTGGTACCCATAAAATGGAATTTGGCCGCTGCACACAGGAGCAAGGCATAGAAGAGCTCATTGGGCTGCACCCAACCCCCAGAAGTTTTGTTTAGTTTATTTAATTTTATTACTGCTGGAGCTGAACCCATGGACAAATGAGGGTTTTTTTGTTGAGCATTGCCTAAGATGAGACAGAATTGTGGATTTCTGGAATCTGCTGAGTGCTAGGAGCTGAACCAGTCTGCATGCAGGGCTGGCCTTACTCTGGGTCTTTGTGGGATGTTTGTCAGCCTAGAGCAAGGAAGCTTCACTTCCTTTTGCTTTCATGCTTTACTTTTATTCTTTTTCATGGTTTACTTTCCCCTTGAGGGGAATGTATTCACAAGTGAATGAGTATCTTTTAATTTCACCTACATTCTTGTATCAAAGGCCAGATCCACTATGGACTATTGCATTTCCTTTTTTTTTTTTTTTTTTTTCCCTGTAGTTTACACCTTCATTATTCCTCTTCTACAATAGAATCTCCCTGAAATGTTTCCTAAGAACATCTTATTAGCAATGCTCCCAAATTGCATTTGATCTCTTGCTAGAGGACTATTAAAAAGTCACAAGGTTCATTTTCCACAATTAAAATTAGTTGTCCTTAGTCACAGCCTTCAATCTGCTGCTCCTCTGTCAGGAATGATGACTTTGATATAGCAAGGCCCCCTGGAAATTCTGCTTTATTGGAGTTGTTCTTCCCTCTTGAGAAGCCTGTTCTGCTCAGCTCCTTCTCCAAGAGGGAAGAGATGGAAATACTGGTTCCAGTCCACATCAGCCTTCAGCAGAAGCCTTCTTTTTCAATATTAGAAAGATCAAAACATTGGATGACAGAGAATCCAATTTTATCGAACTCAAAAGATCGTATTAGTTTTATGACAGAGTATTTTGACCACAGAATAAGATTTATATTGAATAAATTCATCCATTTTCAATTTAATTCAAGTGTTTTATCTTGAGAAACTAAGAGGATTTTAATTTGTTTAACCTTTGTTCAGCAAGTAAATTAATTCTCAAGTTAATACATTTAAAATTTATTTTAAAAAATATTATGAGTCAATTCATTCATTCCTTCATAAGGCAAAGTGAAAAAATACTACTGCCCCTAGCAGAATATTCAGAAGAAAAAGTCTAAAACATTGCTGGTGTGTGTTATTTTGAGATTTTTTTTTTCTAGTATGTCTGTATTGTGTTCCTTTCTGGGGACCTAAATTTAAATTTGTTGTAATTATCCATTTCTCCTTTGCTGCAGTGATATTGTACACAGGCATGTTATTTTTAGGAGATTTTGTCCTTAAATCAAATCTGATGCCTGTTCCCTTCATGACCCCTTTTTGAGATCTTTTTTCAGCAGCACCAGTCATTCTGCAGTCTGTTGGACATGTGCTGATATTTAGCAGAGAAATGTGAGCAATGCCTCCCCTGAATGCAGAAAAGAGCCTTTCCCCAAAGCAGCTCTTGATGCTTTCAAAAACTCTGACTAGGTACTCCAAGTGAATTTATCTGGTTTCTCTGACTGAGATCTAAATGTGCTCAATTGATTTCCATCCTAAAATATATTTTAAGTTGTAAAAAATGCATTTTGTTTAAGTCTCTTTGTTTAGATTTGTGGGAGGGTACTTTTTTTGGGGGGTGGGGTAGTTCTTATTCCATGTAATCAGAAAAAATGGAAAAATTTATAATTGATCATCTTCAACAGCATTCTCTGAAATCTTCATGTTCTGAGAACAACGTTGTACTTTTTCAAAAGAGTGATGCCTACAAAGCAGCTTTATTTCCTTCAGTGGCATTAATTAAAAATTAAGTTGTAATTATACCTGTGTTTAAGGGCTTTGCAAGAAAATGTACAAATCACAGGGGCACTGTGGAACCTTGAACACAGGTTTTTCTATTGTTTCAATCCTGTTCTCATGTCTCCTGAACTTTGCTTTTTGTACTTGGTTCCTAAAGCTGGTATTTTTAACTTGAGATGAGTTGCCTGGAGCTGGCTTTGTTGGGCTGTTTAAGATAAAACATTTCAGCTATACCTGGGAGCAAATACTGGCATAAACCAGACCATTTTTTCTTGAAATAAATTAGAGTCCTCCTGGAAATTTTATTGACATCAGCTCCATACTCAGGAACAAAGATTAAAAATTAATTAAAAGGCTCTGAAATCCTTATTCAGCAGTCTTTGACATGGGCTTTTGAAAGCAGCTTTCATGAGTAATTCTGCACAGCACTGAAGTGGTACAGTAATAAAATTCAGAAGCTGATGAGGGATTTTCTCTAAAAGTGCAGTAAAGGATTCTTACTTTGTTTAGAGGTAATAGTTCATTTTAATATAAATTAATTTTAATGCAGTTGATGCCATGAAACAGTAGCAAGCTGCAAGCAAGTGACTTTACTTCCCAAACGAAAATCTTGTAAATTGGAGAATGATGCATTTAACACTTACAGAATCTTGTAAAATAATTTTCTTGGTGAACCAGTAATTGTGAATTAGCATTGCATCACGCTGAGGAGAGAGAAACAGTGATATGGATCTTTTTGCATGTTTAATTATTTTGCATAAGTACCACATCCATGAGTAGTTTTCCAACATTGAAGGCAGCTCATCCAATACAGCAAGCATCACAGACAGAAGTTTGTCTGCAGCAGAGACATGTATCTCCTTGGCAACTCTAACTCCCTGCTTGTCTCTCCTGTCACTTTTTGGGAAGTGAAGTATGTCACTGAGCTCCATCCGTGTGAAAAGCACAACTGCTGCCTCAGAATCAGCAGGGAGGACTGCTCAGCATTGTTGGAAAAACACAGCCTGCTCTAGACAAAGCAGGGGATTAAGATACAGCAAGAAAGTCCAATGTGGTATTTATCTGCAGTAACAACAGGAGAAAAACTCATGTTGTGGTTCTTGGTTAGGTACAGTGAGAATTTAAGAAATAGACTGTTTTGTTGTCTATAACTTAATTATTTAAATTCTGTGGTGGTAGCTGTCACTGTGATATTTTATGAAAAATCCCTTCACCAGGATTTTTCTCCTGAGAAGCTGAGAAGCCTCAGAAAAGAAATGTAAACAAGAATTATCTTATTGCTTGGGAATGTGGTTTGGAGGTTGCTCATGAACAGGTGCATCTTTGATTGGTTCCATGTGAATTGTTTTAACTTAATGACCAATCCCAGTCCAGCTGTGTCAGAACTCTGGTCAGTCACGAGTTTTTATTGTTCATTCTCGTCCAGCCTTCTGATGTCTCCTTTCTCTTTCTTTAGTGTAGTTTTAGTATGTAATTTTCTTTTAATATAAGACAATATCATAAAATAATTAATCAGCCTTCTGAGAACTTGGAGTCAATTCTCATCTCTCACCTCATCCTGGGGACCCTCACAATAACACCACAACAGGTAGCTCCCTATTTTTGCAGTGGGAAATAGACAAAGAAAGATATTCAGTATCTGTCATTTTGTTTCTCTCTCATCTGTGTTATCCGTGGGAAAAAGAACTTGCAAGAGTTGGAGAGTTCCAATTGGAAATGTATTGTGCACCCTGTGAAAGGAGGTCTTGCACAAGCTAAGGGGAGGACAGAAGATGAGGACAAAAACCTTTTTTCTTGATCTTGACCTTGAGTAGTCTTTATTATAAGGATGAGGGAGTATATTCTTTTCTTTTCTGGAGGATGGTGGGGTTTTTTTTTCAGGCTAGAAAATGAGAACATTTGCTGCTGACCTGAACAGATGTGTAGAAAATGCCTTGTGCTGAGAGGTATTACAGAGAAGTTTGGTTTGTGAAATGTCAGTGTGGGTGGACCTGAGATGATTGAAAGGAGGAATGTCATGAATTCTTTACAGAGATAAACTTGCCCCAAACTCCATAGCACTTGTGAGAGTTGTTCATCCATGGTATGAATAATCTTTTGGACTGGATCTCTGGCGTGTCCTATTATTGTAGCTCTGCAAACTCTGTGAGAAATGGATGCTCCGTGTCTCTTGGAGAGATGGTTCTTTGTTAAACATTGCCATTGCTGTTGAGCTCTGAAGTTCTCTTGTTCTTGCAGGTTTTTCTGGGTGTAGGGGGAAGAAGTTCTTGTTGAAATGTTTTTCAACAGGAATTGAGACCCAATGAAATAATAGAAATTAGGGAAATGAAGGAAGCTGCAGTTCTGAGGATATTGCCAGGAAGAAAAAGATTCCGTGCAAGAGTCATCTCCCACTAAATAGGTGCAAGAAACGTGGGGTTTGTGCTCCCCAGCACATGGAAAAGCTGCCCCAAGTAAGTGGCAGAGGTGAATTGCCTTCCACCTTTGTTGTGCTGCACCTTCTGCTCAGTGAAAGTTGTCAGATTTAGAAAATCCAGTGTATCGCTGGATAACAACAAACAAAACATGCACATTTATAGGCATTGTAGGAGAGAAACACAGGGAAAACTGTTCAGGAACGAGGATCCTGGTGGATCTGGACTATGAGAAAAAGCAGGATGGAAAAGATTCTGCCAAGGGTAGGAATGCTTTCAGAAGCATTCTGAAAGGACAATTGTAGGGCTGCAGCACTGTTAGGAGAGTGTTTCCCTACTCAGGAAAGAGGCAGAGAACCCTGGTGCAGCCTCAGCCAGCTGAGCCCTGGAATGAGTCCTTACCTGCTTCCAGCTAACTGAAACAAACCAACCCAGAAACAGGGAAAGGCATGAGAATTAAGAAGGCTGAATGCTTTATAATCAACATGATCTTAAAATAGGGTTCAGGGGAGGAAAAAAAAAAAAAAAAGTTTTGCACTTAGAATACTCCAGACTGGGTTTAAAATGTTAGCTGGGAGCAGTGTCTGGTAGTGAGTGAAGTTTCACTTACCATGATGTATTGCACATTTCTGCCAGCATCACTATGGAAATATGACTTTCAGAAGCAACCAAAAATACTTGCTCTTTTAGTGACTAACAGTTTAAAGCACAACTCTATATGGGACAAAAGGCTCCTCGGAAAAAGGAAAACTCATAGTACCTGTCCTGGGAGATGGTGAATGCCAAAAAGGAAATGAGAGCTAACTTTCAGTTCTCCGGCCTTGGGATCTGAGTCAAAGCCATGTTTTTAACAGCTACCAGAATGTTTTATTTCCAGAGATAGGGCATGCTAGTGTAAGGGACAATAGTGTGCATAAAGGATGGATGCTGAAGCGCGATAGAGATCAGTGACTTCAGGAACCAGTGGAAGAGATAATGTTCATGTGGGTTTTGTGTAGGCCTCAGGGTCCAGCTTTTCAGCACCAGTTGGCTGAGTCCTTCAGGTTTCTATAGAAACCTTTTGTATGAGACTTTAAATAGAGGCTCTGCATGTACCAAAAAAGTAAGAATTCAAGAATTCTCTGGTGTCTTTGGTTACAGGCTCCTTCTTTCACCCAAAAGTCAAGTCTTGCAATATTGAGAAGATGAGAGATACTCCGGAGGGAACAATGCTAGAGTGATAACAAATATCTGTATGGTTTCCATCATTTTGTGATCTTAGTTTATGTTTTATGTACAAAGGCAAAAGCTTGTATGCCTCATTTAATAATATATGAATATCAATTAATTTGCAGTTTCTTTAGGAAAAATAACAATTTATTTACAAATCTGGATGTTCATTAATCAATATCTTCTCTAAAAGTTCAACATTATTGGTAGAATTATGCTTAAAGACTGTGATACAAATGCTGTGCCTGAGAGCATTGTCCAAACACTTCTTGAACTCAGGGAGTCCACATCATCTGTAGCTTTAAAAATAATTCTCTCTCTCTTCCAAGATGTATTTTTCATAGCAATTTGCCCAGAAGAATGTAACTGTGCTAAGCACAACCTTTCCAAAGCTCATTCTAATAAAATAAGTAAATTATAAAAATACTGAGCCATGGTTCTTTGATGCCAGACAGTTTTCCTCTCATGAGTCTTTCCAGCCAGGTTCAGCCATCTCCAGCTTAACAAAATATTTTTTCTCAAAAATAGATAAATGTCTTCCTACAGTATTTTTCATTAGTGAGACTTTTATCTTGGGATTTTTTTTTTTTTTCTTTTTTTTTTTTTTTTTTTTTGCTTGGACAGTCCAGTTTTCATGCAAAATGAGCTGAGGACACTTTTTGCCCCTTGTCATGCTAATTTTGCTAAAAAGTGAATTCAATTAAAGTTTTTCTTTCCTCAGACAGGTACTTTGATGTTTCACTTGAAAAAAAAAAAAAAAAAAACCCAAAACCTAGAAACTGAAACTTCTATTTTCTGATTTCTGCTTCACATTTCCACTGCTTTCCAGGAAAAAAAGAAGTCATCCAAACTTCTTTTGAGGAGCAGAGTAGCCAGAGCCAGTGAAAAGTGATTATCTTGGGCTCATTAACTCACTGCTCCAGCTTTTGATGGCAAAATTGCTGCCTTCTAGAAACTGGTTTTGAAAGGACTAGTTCTGTACCAATCAATGAACTCTTCCTCTTCCTGCTATTTCCTGTGCAATATTGGGAATTTATTATGAAATTATTGCCTGCGGGGTTTATTTGTTTTTCTGGGGTTTATTTGAATTCTTTGTCAATTTGAGTGATGGGTAAAATGCACAATTACAGGACTTGGATTTCATAGTTGTGTTATGCTTTAGATGTCCAGTAAACTCAACAGGCTCTCAGTGGTGGAGAGGAATTAAAAGATCTACTTAGAGCTGGTAAATTCAGGTAAGATCCCACATAATGGAAAACTTTTTAATTTTAGTATCAATGAAACTGGTCAATACAGCTTTTAGATATTTTTTTAGATATATTTTACAAGTCATTTTTAGGTATGGACCTGTCAGTTATTTCCTACAACTCCATAAGTTATTGAAAGAACAGGATGGGAGGGAAGAGACTTCAATAGTTCCAGCTGGGAGGGACCTTCAACAATCCAATTGCAAGTAGTGGTGGGCAGGTAAATTTCTAGGAGTTTTCTAGGATGGAAAAGTCAACTCTTTGCTCCCCCAGGAGTTGCAGCAGAAATAGGAGGGAAAAGAGAATCATTAAAATCTGCCTAGTGGAGAAGCAGACTCAAAACACAGCCAGCTGCTGTCAGACAGCTTGGCAGCTATTTCAGCTGAGCTCTCTGGAGCAAATTTAGAGCAACTTGTAAACTGGAACTACTTGTAAACTCTGATCAGTTGATAATAAGTGTGCTACATAACTTGTGATTATTTACAGGCGCAAAATTACCGTGAGTGTACAGGTGAGGGGCCTCCTGGTGGAACCATTCCATAGTCCATGGATTTATAGTTCATGAGTGCAGGGACAAAGCCCGTTTAAAATAAAATCTCCTCACGCTCCTTCCCCTCAGGGCCCTTCACCTCCCCGTGGCCTCCTTGGCATGTTCTCTAATGGCCACATCTCTTTTTTTATATTGCAGCACCCAAAACTGCCCCAGCACTCGAGGTGAGGCCGCCCCAGCTCAGAGCAGAGCAGGACAATCCCTCCCTTGCCCAGCTGGCCATGCTGTGTTAAATGAACCCTGGTTTGTTTTTTTTTTAACCCTGTGATTTACAATATTTTGTAGTTGTGCATTGAAGTAGCTAATAAAATACTTCTAAAGCACTAACGTTTTCAGATCCTGATTCCTTCATCAGCCTTGTGCATGACTTTGCATGCTGCTCAGCTCCAAGATCCATGAGGATGAATCTCTCAAACCTTGCCTGCTCAGCTCATCCTCATTCAGAGACGAGATTGTCTTGCTGAAATCCAGAGGAGCTGCAGATGAAAGGTCCATCACAGTGTCAAAGAAAGAAGCAAGTTAATTTGGATGAAGGTGCATCAGCATGTTCTGAGCCAGGACATAGGGGCAATATCCCTCTGTTGAATTGCACTAATTAATTTCTGTGTCATCTTTGGTTCAAAATTACTTTCAGCTCTATGATTTAGACAGTTCTGTTGCCCTATGACTGTACTTCTTTTTGCAGATGCATCTCAGTAAGGTTTTTGCCTTGGTGGGGCATTTGCCAAATTTCTCATGTGCTATTTGACAGATCTTTCTCTTGTTCTTGGTGTAAGCTGAGCAGTGCTCAGGTAGAAGAATGTGTGTGTGTACTAGAAAATGTAAAATGCCTCAGCTCCAGAAAGATGCATTCACTGGCTCCTCCATGTGGTGTTCTTTCCGGAGAGCTGATTACCTTGATGGGGGATGGATGGCCCAGGTTTTAACACAGGACTTCATCACATTTCACAAAAAATAACCCAATTAAACCCTCCTGCTTACAGCTCTGATAACTCCTTAGCTGGTGTAATAGTCACTTCCCAGAAAAGTGATTTACCTTTGCTTAAGTCCCATGTGGCATATTTCAGACGAATCCACTGAGCTAAGCTCTATCTTCAGAATAAAACCTTACCAGCAATAGGTGCTTCCTATTGAAACTTGGTTACTGTGGGATTTTTTTTAACTTTATATGTTCCTTCTCAACGCTCGTGGAATGCTTGCATCTCTAAACTTTCAGAATTTGTTTTAAAAGATCCTTGCAGCAAGCAAAAAATTCTTTTTCTATTTTACCTTCAGGGTACAACTTTGCAGTGACTGGGGAAAATGTCAGGCTTTGAAAGAGCGTTTGCTGTGTCTGTGAAGAGAGAACAACATGAAACTCAGATAAGAAGGGTCTGGAGCCCACCTCGGTGCTGGGAATTCGTCTGTCGCTCTCATCTCCTAATGAGCAAGCATGATATTCCCCGTGAGCTCGGAGTTATGAGCTCTTCCCTGCAGAGCTGAGTGCCACGGGAGAGAGCCAGGATGGGGCAGACAGGCCAGGCACAGGCCTGGCAGCAAGGGCTCCCCAGCCCCAAAGCTCAGCTCTGGAAGGAAGTGTTCCACTACATCTCTCTGCGCACACAGTCACATTCCAGGGCGTTTGCTGCATCTTTGGTGACCCAGAGCAACTTCCTGCAGCCACTGGAGAGAGTGGATTGGATATGACTCAAATAATTACATATTCCTTCTAAAAATGGTGCTCATAGTTGGTACAAGAATAATACCAGCTGGAACTTGGAACTGAGCTGGCTTTGCTCGTGTTTTTGGGGTTTTTTTAGCTGTAATGGCCTATCTGCTACCTACTGACTTGGCATCTCTTGAGATGATTCAGAGTAATATTTTATTTATTGCTGATTGCCTTGTGGTTTGTAATACTGAGTAATTCATAGAAAGAATAATCTCATCACTGTGACCTTAATAACTTTGGCCACCAAGGAAAGAAGTACATTCAGGAAAGCACTTATGGAACTAATTGTTCAGATTGGTCTTTTTAGCTGCCTCCTATTTGAATTTACTTTTTGAAAAAGAGAAATGAAGTTTGTTTCAAATTATTGTTTAAATTCCGTTACAGGCTTTTTTATCAGCAGTACCTTTGGGTTAGATACGTATCTTTCAAACTGGACGCAGAGACGGGTTCTAGTGGTTTGGATTTGTTAATTTGAGATTTTATTAATTTTGAGATTTTTTGGTTAATGTATCAATGAGTGTGATGGGTTTTGTGTTGGTTAATTACTAGTGTATTTATTTTTTGTTGTGAGATAGGATTAGGAGAAAGGTAAAGTAGACTTAAAATTTTAAAATAGTATAAATAAAACTTTTAAAATAATTAAATAACTAATAATTTTATTATTAAATTATATATAAAATCATTAATAATGAGAATGAAAATGAAAAGAAAAAGTAGTAAGAATTCAAGTAAATTTTTTAGAATTTCTAAAATAATTTTTATTGATCATGTAAATAAATA
>VZSU01000608.1:252515-267958 GCA_013398715.1 Nesospiza acunhae | reverse complement strand
CAACTTCCTAACAAGCCTTCATGTATCATTCATTAAACTCACTGGAACACCACCTGAAGCAGAAGGAGATACAGGACAAGGGATTTTGAAAGTGTAACCATGCACAATTTTGGAAAAAAAAAGCTTTATATCAAGTCCTATAAAGCAGTTCCTTAGTATGCTTGTTACAAAAAAATCAACTCTTTGTCTTCACCCCTTCTGTGAGCACTGCACGTGTCCTCAAGTTTCTTTCTATGAAATACTCATATTCTTAATACTCTTAATGATTGTTTCAAACATGAGAATTTTGAAAATGTTATTGCACAACTTTTTTCTTTTTCTTTGTTTAACTAAGTTCAATATTGACACAAATTAGCAAAATCATCAGAGACAACATCTAGCCCAATAATGAAGCCTGAACTGAAAGAAGCACCATCAATATAAAGAAAGGTTCCCTGAAGGGTGGTAATATTTGAAGAAAGAAGTAAATTATTTATGTTGAATTCAGGTTTATTTAGTTTTTTTATTGCCACCTTGTGCTCTCTCCTGCTTCTGATGAGGGTTTCATTACTGAAGTTGCCATGAGTCCTATCACATGGTTAGATTTCCAAACACAGGGTACAATTACAGCAGGGCAGGCTCCTCAAAGAAAGTGGAAGAGCTGAGTGCATGCATGTCTTTAAGTTAAAGAGGCTGCAGAATTATCATCCAAGTGCTGAGAGGAAGCTGTTTATTGTTGGTGCTTCTCCAGTAAACAGGTTGGAGGTTTATTTTTGAATAACCAATATTTAATATAGAACTGTCTTGGATGGAAAAGAGCAAATGAGCCTTGGATCCAGATCCATTTTTAAATCACTGAGTGGGGTACTATCAGCTTCACCTATGTGGTTTTGTAACCCTGGTTTTATTTGCCAATGTGAAGAGCTGCTTCTCTTCAAAGCTGGCAAGGCAATATAGAGCAATGTCTTTGGAAGCATCACCTCATCAAGGTGACAACACCACTGCTCCACTCATGCCTCAGGTTTCAGCTTTTCTATTTTTCACACTCTGTGCTGCTTTAGTGGGTGGGTCTGAGCTCCATATTCAGGGATGGTGAGCTCTGTGCACAGAGCAGGGAGACAAAACAATTCCTGCTCCAGCTGGGCACCAAGGACAAATGACCCAAATCTCAGCCCAGGAGCACAAACCCCGTGGGCTGCAGAGAGAAAAACAAGCAGGGTGGGACTGCAGGGGCTAAAGCTGCAATGGGACAATGAAGTGCAAGATGCAAATGGAGCAGAACTGATCCCAGGGAGAGACCCCGGGAGCGCTCGTGCATTTTGGGGCCATTTTGGTTCATCTTGGGTGCAGCCCTGGCTGGGCTCTGGTGCTGCCCAAGGTGGATCCATGGAGGAGATCCTTGGAATCAATCCCTGCTCTATTCTGTAGCTCTGTCCAGCCCCTGCTCCAGGGCAGAATTCCCAAGGCATCCCCATAGGTGCCTCAGCCAGGTGGGTTTGCAGCTGCCACTTGCTGAGCTCCCTCCAGGAGGATCTCCCTGGGAATGTCCCCAACTGTGGGAATCCATAAATTTAGAGGGTTTTAGGAAGATGGCAAGAGACAGGCCTCAGATATCAGGATTGGATAGAATTACTGTCAATATTCTTTTGCTTTGTGTAATTGGCTAAGATGGGTATTTGGTATACTGTAACATTAAGTTTCTTGGGATTCTCGCCTGGATAGCGAGCTGCTCGCATCTCTACATGTATAAATCATGTAATGAGGCTGATGCTGAGAAATAAACAGCTCTAGAAGCTTCCTAGCAGACCCCGTCCCGTTCGTGTCTGTATATAAACTGCCGGCGTACACCCAACATTCACAACCTCACAACATCCTTCCCCAGAGCGCTGCCTGAATGATGAGCGTTTCATACGGTTTGCAGCTCTGGGGAAAATTACAGAATGTGGACTATTGTTGTGAAGGACTTTGTTAACAATGCCAGTGCACAGCCAAAGAGAATTATCTTTCTTTTAGGATTCTACAGAAATGTAACATTTTCTATACAGGAAGGCTGAAAATTGTGTATGTGACATTTACATGGGTCTGTAACATGCCATGGTCTCCCGAAATCTGCAGATAGGAAAAAAAAATATTAATGAAACTTTATTATGTGATTCTCATGGCACAATTTATAAAATGAGTAGACTTTTAAGGTGGCATAAATTATGTGTTCCTCTTCATCATCCTGTGCACGCATTAAATGTGCTCTGATTTTTGATAGCATTGCAGTGGTACTAAAATGATACTTTTAATGTCTTGTTGTGTTTGGGTTCTTTTTTTTTTAAGCTGGTGAGAATTTATGCTATTTAAATTTGTATGTAACACTAGTTTAATTTGGAAGAAAACAAATATTTCTTAAATGTGAACGGGATGTTCTTCCCATGGACAAAACTGCAGTTTGTAATTCTTAGTGGTTTTGTATTGCTTTACTAGTCATCTTTTTGCTCTGACAAAATACTCTCATTTTATGTGTGTTGTAAACTTCAGATTAGGAGTGTAGGAGTCTAGTTCCTGAATTTCACTGCCCCCTTTTATACTGCATAAAGGAAATTGTATATATTTGGTTGGTTGTTTTTTTTTTTAACAAAAAATTAAACCAAAACCTAGTGTTTTCCCATTTCTGCAGTGCTTGTCTGTTCAGGTTTTTATTTGTCATTTTAAATCCAAGTTGACAGAATTCATGAGCTACACAACATTAGACTCTGAATTCTGAATTGTTAATTTTTATTTTGTTGTTGAGTAATTTTTATTTTCCTAGCAAGTGGAACTGCTAGGAATTTTTTCAGGAATTTTGGGCAAAAAAAGAAAAGGGAATTTTTGGGGAAAAAATTGGGAATTGTTGGGACAAAAGTTGGACTATTTTGGCAAAAAAAAATTGGGATTTTTTGAGGATTTTTTTGGGGAATTTTGGGAAAATTCTCACCTGTAATAAGAGATTCCTTCCTTAACATGGGAATGCTGTTGAGCGTTTTTGTCATTCTCCCATAAACAAATTTAACCAGAACAGGTCATCTTATGTTTTGTAGACTGGGAGAAGTAAACATGCCCGGGCACAATTAATATCAATATAAATCAATATAAATGACTATAAATAAATTACAATTCTCCCATCTCCTCTATTCCTTTCATTTTCAATGTGCTGAAACTTGTGGCTAAAATGACTGAAAAAGGAATGTACAATGTCTTCACAAGTCATGTTTCTATATTGAAACAATGGTACTTTCCTTCATGGAAGAAGTACAGGAGCTTCCCTGTCTGATAGGTAAATATATTCTTCTTTATATTGATACATTCTTCTTTATTGGAGTTTTGCATCTCTTCATTCTTGGCTAGAAACATTTTTGTGTGTGTTAGAAGCAATGTTGGAGAGAACCCTTCTCTTATCCCACACACATTTTTTTGTCTCTGTTGATGTCACTTTCAGGAAGGTTGCAATTACTTTCTTATCCCAAATTCTAATTGCAAAATGCAATAAATGTGGGTGGAATAATGGCAGCTGAACAGGGAACAGTATACAGAGAGACAACATTTGAAGATGCTTTCCTGCTGTAATGAAATAAATCAGTCATTCTGTATTTAGTGAAGAAATTTCTAAGAATTACATCTTCCCTTTTCTATGGCAAGGAAGGAAAATACTCTGAAATGTTCCGTCTATTTTATTTTTTTCTGGTTTTGAATGAAGAGGAGTTTGTGATTCTAAGCTTCTGCGTCTCACACCATTATGTTGTGGTGTTGCGGGCTCATTTCTTTTTTAATTTCTTTTAATAGTATAACATACATTATGTTCTTCTATTTCTTATTATGAATAATCTTTTCTGAAAGGAGCTTCATCATAATTCAAGTGCCACTAAAATAAAGGTTAGATTCCCTGTATGTAACTTTGGTGGAGAAGCTTTTATAAATGACTTTATTGTTCCACAGGCCTTGGAGAGTGCTGCTGTGGATAGCAATGAGTGTGACTCATCTGGCTGTAGAGCTGGAAGTGTAATATTAAAGAAAATAAATAACAAGGCTGCAAAGAGCAGTAAATGAGGAAATGAGGCATGGATGTGTGAGACAGAGGTTGGTCTGCTGCATGTAAGTAGGTACCACCTAATTACTTGGGAAAAGGAACTTTGTCAGGGTGGAGCAAGACCATGAATGCTCTGGAAGCACTGTAGGATATGCTTGGCCTCTCAAAACAGTGTATAATGAAAATTCCAGTTTTGAAAGGAAATGCGATAGAATTGTTGAAAAAGAGATTTGTGCTATCTTTTTTTTGGGGTTCATTTTACTGCTTTTTCGTGTATCTGCTATTATAAGGAGGGTTTTGCGTTGTGCAGGAACAGCTCATTTTATTCAGCGTCAAAACCCATGAGGTTTTACTTCTTAATAAAAAAAAAAAAGAAAAAAATGCCCAGAACATTCCCTCAGTCTAAGATTTTGCTCTGGGAACCTTTAAGAAACTACAGCTGGGGACTGCAATGCAAATTTTTTTGCATGAAAAACTGATCTGAGAGCCAGCAATGCCCCTGTCACTCGCTGCAGCGGGAAAGGCATCACCATTCCCATGGTAACCCCAAAACCGTGCAGGACTTTTGGGCAGTCCTTGCTCTTACCACGCTCTCTTTTTTTCTTTTCTCCCCCTGGAAATTTTATTCTTTTATAGAAGAGGAAAAGAACTCTTCCTGCTCTACAAAGGGACATTCCATGCACAAACTTGCTTTTTTGTTGTTTTTATCTTGCTTGCTTGTTTTGTTTTTAGTTGACCATTGACTGTGGACAAAAATGCTTTTCCTATATCACTCAAATGTGTTTATGGTCTTAGGTTAAAGACCACCCTATGTAATACAGAAATTGCTTGGAAAGTCTGAATGTATTAAACTCTACCTCCAATAAGTTTATTTTGGTAAAAAACATAATTAGGGCATTCTGTTGAGGTGTAGTTGTACCAATATTGGTGAAAGCACTGGCATGGCCAAACCTCTAAGAGATGTTATTTAGAGAAGATTTAGATCAGTGGCACTCAGATCTTTACAAATTCAGCGCTCACATATTCTTGGAACTAAGGACATAGAATGAAACTGCTGAATAATTTCCATGTGAAACCTTGTGATCAAGTTGTATCCACAAAAGACACAGATTGATAGGGGTGTGCTCATTAACATTTTGCTGCTTGAGTGCAGTTCTTACTCCTACAACCAGATGAAATCTTTTGCAGTTCATTTTTTGAGATTGTGAAAGTGTCATCAGCAAAGCCTGCTGGGAAAACCAAGAATAAAATCTATATTATAATTTCATTGATTGAACATATTAATGTATTAATTATTTATTAACACATTGGATCAAATTATTTCTTATCAACAAAATGAATCAGAGGGAGAGATTTATTCTGCAAATCGTGTTTTGGATTTTGAAATAAGCAAGAATAATATGTCTAGGTCTTATCGAAATATTATATCACTGATATATATATATTTTTACAAGTTTTTTTTATGAGATGAGCTGTGTGGCAAATAATACATTTTCCAAACCTGCTTCATACAAGCTACTGGGATATAACTAAATTTGGGGCCTTGACAGATAAAAGATGAAGGTCTTATAGTGTTTTTTTTATTGGTCTTAGAAATGATGAATTATTTTCCTTATAATGATGCATAATTACATACATATAATACATGTATATGTATAAAAATATATGTATTAAATATTATATCTATATATATATGTCTATATATATATGTGTGTATATATGCACAGAAATTTATGTGTGTAAATATAAATAAAGCAAAAAGAATGGTTTGCTTCTATCATTTTTAAAGGAAGTGGACCATTTCTAAAGAACTAAATAAATCAGTTTCAACAACGTTTGTCAAGAACTGTAAATTAGAAAGTAAATTTAGAGACACCAAGGGAAAACACATTTTATATTAAAGTATTGATGGTGGTTTGTGAAACCATTTTGTTTGTAAAGAAGTGACACATTTCTAGTAAAGATTTGGATGTTCCCGGGGGGAAAAAAAAAAATCTAAAATATTAGATGATCTGGGGCTTGGGTAGAGCAGGATTATTGTGGCTGTCACTTCAGATATGTTCAGTGCTCCGGCTCAGGTAGCATCTGGATAGAGAACATCCAGGAGTTTTCACAGGCACAGATGCAGAGGATGATCCAAGTCTTGTGCTTCCCGCTGCAGTTTGTGATGGCTGGTGGCAGTTCTCTCAGCTCAGGAAAAACCACTGCATATATTGGAATAACTGTATTTATTGGAATATTGGATGTTCACGTGAAAGGATGGTTTAAGCCTAGGAGGAGGGTTTTATTAAGGAGGGCTCTCCCCTATTTTGGCACTTCTCTCCCTCTCCCACCAGCATTTTCCATCATCTTGCACTTCCATGTGGGGATTTCCTCTGTGGTGGGAAGGAAGAACTGCTGTGGTGCAGTGTAGGTACTATAAATCCATTTAATATATGGTGTAAATATGCATGTTTCTTCTATTCTTCTTTTTGAAGAACATTCTTCTATTCTTCTGTTTGAAAAATATTCTTCTTTTTGAAAAATATTCTTCCTCTATTCTTCTTGTTGAAGAATATTCTTTTGTTCTTCTTTTTGAATATCTCTTCCTCTGTTCTTATTTTTAAAGAACATTCTTCCTCTGTTCTTTTTGAAGAATATGCTTGCTCTACTCTTGATTTTGAAGAATATTCTTCTTCAGTTTTTCTTTTTGAGGAATATTCTTCTTCAGTTTTTCTTTTTGAAGAATATTCTTCTTCTGTTCTTCTTTTTGAAGAATATTCTTCTACTCTTCTTTTTGAGGAATATTCTTCTTCAGTTCTTCTTTTTGAAGATTATTCTTCCTCTGTTCTTCTTTTTGAAGAATATTCTTCTACTCTTGATTTTGAAGAATATTCTTCTTCTGTTCTTCTTTTTGAGGAATTTTCTTCTTCTGTTCTTCTTTTTGAAGAATTTTCTTCTTCTTCTATTCTTCTTCTCCTCGTGCTGAGGTATTGAAATCCAACTGCAGAGGCCTGTAGGTAATCTACTGCTCATCTCCAGCAAGAGACTGACAGTCAAATCCAAATTTAGGAGTCCTGGTTTGACCAGCTACAAAAGTTAGAGAAAGAACTCCCAGGAGTATTTTAAGAAAGCAAAAATTCTCAAAAAT
Organism: Nesospiza acunhae; assembly: GCA_013398715.1. NCBI lineage: Eukaryota > Metazoa > Chordata > Aves > Passeriformes > Thraupidae > Nesospiza > Nesospiza acunhae. Next base: position 260,798 of record VZSU01000608.1, on the reverse strand, counting down.
AGATAAAAAAATACTAGGTATGGATCTGACAACATGTGTTTACACTTAAGGAAATGAAAAATTGATAAAATTGACAAAAAACCAGAACTCCCAGTTTTGAAAGGCACTAAGAAATTTCACTGAGCTACTTAAAAACTACTCTGCTCATAAAGCACAAGTCCCTGCTAAGTCCCCATCACACACAATGGGTAAAACCAGAGATTAAATATTTTCCATGTTTTTGTGTTCTTCACCTGCTATTTTTCATTTTACTCTTTCCTCCCTGAGCTGCACAACAGTAAGCCAAGACCTTCTGAGCACCCTTGACTCGATGTCTCTTCTCAGAAAAGTGTGATTCAGCTGCAGGAAATGTTACAGGTGAGTGTTTTTATTTTATTTCCCTTTCTTAGAAATGTCAGCTGCAGCCAACTTGAATGCATTGTCTTTATTCTAGAAAAGACACAACCAATTCTTATGGATTTGACCTGAATGTTTTCATTTATAGGAGGATACCTGTCTAGTATAATTTTATTTGTAGCAGTGTTTATTCTTGAATTCTTCTCAGCAAAAATTCACCAAATGCAGCAAATGTTCTTTCTTGTGTTCAGTAAGAAAAAATCTCTCTCCTATTAGTGATAAACAAAACTGAGATTTGTGTGCACAACCCAAAACTGATCAAAATATTGTCACTTGAGTGCTGCAGTTAGTCTCTTCCAGCAAAAGATGGCACTGCTCAATTTTCTTCAAAACTAATCTCCATTCATTGAAATTAAATGCTCCTAAAAAAGTTCCCTTGTCTTTGTCTAGAATCTGCACACTTAGATCAGTATTTGTTATTACCAATCAAGTAATAATTTGGCCTCAGATATTTCTAAAAATATCTATGTTTCTACAAAAAGTCCCAAGTGGAAAAAAACCTAAGTGCCGATAATTCACAAATTACTCTTGCCACTTGTTGAGGTTCAATTTGGAGTCAATAATTATTTTATGGATGCAGTTTTTCTACAAATAGGAAATGAAAGGAAAACAGTTTCCAAGATTGTCTCAGATCTAATTTTTTTTTTTTTTTTTTTTTTTGGTAAGCAGCACACATTAACCATTTAGATATTAATTTAAATGCTTTTTGGTAAAGGGATATCTTTTCCTCAGAAGCTTCTGCTTACATTATGGCTGTACCCAAAAGCAGAGATTTTACTTAAATTTGAACTTCTCCAATGCCTTGTATAAAATTAGACAGCTCTATACTTCAGAGCTTTGCTAGATTTAGGTATAGCAATAATCCAATGATTATCATAAATATAAAAATTAGGGAGGCAATAAGAAGAATATGGAATTTATTATTATATTATTTATTATTTATAAGAACACATGGAATTTATTTAGTGTGAAAGACAGTATAGTCCCCACAGACAAATTTGCAACAGGTCTGTCATACCTGTTGCCATGACTAAAATGTAAAAAACAAAAGCCAAACCCAAAACATTATTGTAATAATAATGTACAAATGTCAGAAAGTAATTTAATTAATTCAGAGAATAAAACTTGAAATACTTCAGCATAATGTAAAAATACACAAAATCATGTATGTTTTTTCCCTTGTCTTATTTTAATACAATCTGAAGTGGCAAATTTACAAAGATAACTGAAATTTCCCACAGTACCCAGAGTGCTCTGTGTTAAATGGCACCAAAGAGGTTCTGAAGGTTTTGGATAAAGGGTGAAATTTACTTCCTGACTTTGTTTTGGTTTCAGTCAGTTGTGGGGAAATTTCTGTATTTCAGGAGTGGCATTTCACATATTTTTTTCAGTTTTCCTTTTGGGTTTGTTTCCTAAAAATACTGTGATTCAGTGCTTTGAGTAACACTCTGCATGCCCTTTTTCAATCCTTTCCATGCTTCCCTCAAGGGGAAACAAAAAACCAAGGATTCCCTCAAAAACAAGGATGTTTAAAACTATTATTATTATTATCTTATTATTACGTTTTAGAAATAAAATTACTGAGAGATGCTATATTTCCTAAGAAGCTTCTTCAACGTGACAAAATGATTTTTTTTTTTTAAGAAAGAAAGAGTCAGACTTTGTTCCAACCACAAGAAATTATTCAGAGCACAGAAAAGTCCCCAAAAATAAATGCCCCCCAGTTCTGGTGGGCATCACTTTGAATGGGATCAGGCACAGTAGCTGGGAAACCTAAACTAAAAAAAAAAAAAAGAAACATGACCAAATTGTAATCTGTAATTCAAACAAGATTGTGGAAATTTATGATAATGGCTTCATAGCAATTCAAACAATGAAACAATTCAATTTCAGAAGGGCAATAATGAATTTTTTATTGGCAGAGGAGTCCCTAGTTCTTATATGTAGCTCAGTAGGTCAGTCTTGGCAGCAAATAGGACAACGATGCATTGATAAAAACTCATCATTATCCTCATTGGGTGGAAAGAAAATGGTGTTTTTACAGGTCTAGGCTCATTTTCACAGCAAGAAATCACCTTACCTCATTAAAAATACATTAGCACTTTGTTTATCTGCTCAGGAAGAAGGGCTTTAATGAGATTCATCTTAAATTACTGTTTTGAGAGAAACAGCACATTAGATAGTACACACATATTTCAGCATATATGCAGTAAATTAAAAAAACCCTTCAACCAAAGGGGAAAAAACACATAATACACTAAAAATTAAGAGGCAGAAATCACTGGCTTGTGGCTTTTATTCCCCATTGTGCACGTAGAATTTGTTCTAATATGCCACTCTTGGAACTGGGAATTTCCCCACACGTACACACTTCAATAAATTTGGCTTTTTTTGCCCCACATCTCTTGGCTGCACAGTGAATTCCACAATAACTCTGTGCCAGCCCTGTCTCTGAGCTCTTTGCCCTTCCTGTGCTCTGCCTGCATCACTGCAGGGCTCTTTCTCTTCAAACGCTCACGTCATGGCTGTGTTTATTAGAGCTGGAAATGAAAAGTGTAACTTCTCCCGAGGGATGCTGCAGGGAAAAGTCATCCCAAGGAATTGGACTTTTTGCTCATGGAGAACTCTGCTGACTCCTGTCACAACCTCAGCTGCCAAGAAGTGACCAAGCAGGGGCTCAACTCAGAAATTCCTACAGCTTTATCACATCTGAGGCACTGAAAACATTCCACCTATTGCTGATGTTCTTTTGGAAGGAAAACCAAAGCGATATGGAATAACAGGAGAGAGCATGAAGAAGAGATGGAATGTGATGGTCAAGGTGAATGCAAAACTTTAACAGAAGTTCAAGCCTATGTTGAGTGTGGATGGTAGTAAACTGAATTGCAAACTTTGCCACCATGGCTTAAAAATGCATCTGGTCCTTTCCAGGAGGGATGTGATTTTCCTGGTGTGCTGCTCCTTTGTGGTTCTGCATCAGCAAGTGAAATTCAGCAATTTTATGAGGTGTGTGGCTTGCAGATGTTTTCTCAAAACTTAGGTTCTTTCACAAGTGGCATCACAGCAATATGCAGTAAAAGAAGTCAAAATTTCAAGTAAGTCATCTTTTTTTTTTAATAAGCTAATTTAGATGTACTGAAAATAAAAAATGACAGTTAAATTTTTATTCATAAAGCGAACATTTTAAAAATAATGTGGAGATCCTGATGGTATTTCAGGTAAACTTTGTTTTAATCTTATATATTCCAGAAAAATAACAAATTGTGGAAATCTTTGTGACCACCTTCATTTCAAAATATCCCATCATCAATGAAGCTACCTCACCATATACCTAAAAATATCCTTCTGTGTTCCTTAGGATGTCAGCCAAATCCATATGTTGAGAGGCAAAGCACAAGAAAATGTAATAGAAAGCAGATTGGAGTATGGTATGTATAGTATAGCACAGTATGTATAGTATAGTATGGCTGTTTGCAGCCAAATTCCTGAGCAAAGCTAGGATCTCTTACCTGCAGCTTCAGTCTGTGCTCTGGGGCTGCCTGCAGACCCTAGTGTAGGTAATTAGGGATGTTGAGTAAGTGGTAGAAACTCTCATTTGGGCAGTTTGCTGCTGCTTGTCACAAGATTCACAACTCTGTTCAGCAAAAAATTACAGATTGAACGTGAGCTGTACCTTCCATGATGCCAAAACAGCACCGAGCACGTGGTCAGAAGAGGAAAAAAAGGAATTCTTCTTAAGAAACACTGAGCATGGTGTTCTTCCAATAAGCCCTTCTGCTCTGAGAAAGAGCATGGCAAATATTTGTGAGATTATCAGAGGAAAAGTAATTTTAATTCTTATCCCATCTACTGCTGCTCCTTAAATTCAGGAGCAGTGTGTCTTTATGCTTGGCTTGCAAAAAGCTCCTCCTTTTCCTTGCTCCATATGTTTTGGCCTGAATACAGTAGTTTTTTGTTTTATCAGGAAAGCTCTTGGCACAGTCTGCCCTGCGCCTGATGCTTCCTGATAAATTTCTATTTGTTTTCCTCTGCCCAGTCTCCCAGCCCTGTTAAATTCCAACTTGACACACATCATCCAGGTATTTAGGGCACATTTGGTAAAGGCCTTAGCTGTCTAGGATAGAAATGAGAATTTAGATGTCTGCATCTAAATCCATTGCCTATGTGCTTTTTTCAGTTCTCTTTATGGGTTTATTTTCTAAAAATACTTTGCTGTGCTTTGAGAAACACTTGCTTTGAGAAACCCTCTTTCTCAATCCTTTCCATGCTTCCCTCAAAAACAAGGATTCTATTATCATTATCATTATTTTATTTTTACTCTTTGGAAATAAAATTGCTGAGAGATTGCCTGCTTCCTAAGAAGCTTCTTCAGCATGACCAAATGATTATTTTTTTTTTACAAAGAGTCGTGAGGATACTCACAAGGATCAAAGATGACAAAATGCTTTCTCTGTTCTGAAAGAGTATTTGCCTTGTAGAATGGGAAGAATATAGTAGGAATTCTCTCTTCCTACTAGAAACAATATAAAGGAATATTAAAAAATTTCTGGAGCAAAATCTGTTCCTCATCCTTTCAACTTCTATACTGAAAACAAAATTCATCTGGGCTGCTAAAAATCAAAGTCAACACTGTTTAGTTTCTAACTCATTGGTATCATATAAAAGCTTTTTATCACTAGGAGCTTTCTGAGCACTTAAAACTGTTCACTTATAGAGAACAGAATGTTCTTTCAAGCTCAGGTTCAATTAATGGAGCTAGGAGTTTGTTGGATAAAACCATTTTATTTGCTTGAGTGTTTACTTAAAACATTATGCTAACATTCTTTGACGACCCAAATGAGAAATATTGATAGTATAATACTAATAAAATAGTAGGGAAAAATAAATATAGTCTTCTTCCATATTTTCTAATATTTTATTAGAAAAATAAATAATTTAAATGAGTGAATTAAAAATATAAAAATATATCATAAACATAACAATATATAATGATATAAGAATATATAAGAATATATGAAAATAAATCATATCGAAAGTAACACAGAAGTACAGTATTTAGATTGCAATATGCAAAAATAAATCAAATTTCTGGAGCTCACATGCAATGGGAAATTAGGAGTCAGCCTCTATTTCCATTAAATGCAATTTCCATATGGTCAATTCATAACTTTTTATTGTAAAATACGGCAACTCTAAGAGTTTGGAAGCCTCAACAAATTATGTGATTCTGATTTCTATGCAGCCAAAGAGAATTACAACTTAAATTTTTACATTTTCTAAAGATTTACATCATTATCATTAAAAAGTTATAAGGTGATGAAATCTATAACTTTAAAATCTGTCTGCATTTATTTAGTTCTGTTATGGCTTCTCTTATATTCCTGAATTTAGAGCACTGGCTTCTATCACCCGAATAGAAAAACGAACTTTTTCCTCAGGAAAAGAGGAAGATGGATGGGATATATATATATATAAGAAAGGCCTTGAAAGTATGCATAAGACACCAAGTTCACATGTTGGGGTTTCACAAAATTCTTCCTGCAGTTTTGAAGACATTTCAAGCCAGGCTGTGACTTTCAGGCTGTGGGAATGTAAAGAACTCACAGTAAAGCAAAAAAATATCAAATGTTCCATTTGTTATTCCTGCTTTGACAGTACTGTTTCCCCTGTCATTATGGCTATAAAACTGGCTCTTTCCTAGTTAAAAAAAAAAAAAAAATTATTTTTCCAGCATAGCCTTAAAATGAACTACATGTTGTATAGGTTGTCCCCTACACAACCTGCCTTTTTGGAGCTTTTTAGGAGAAAGGAATTGGATGGTCCTTTCAGGTCTTCATGTGTAAGGGTGCAATCCTGTTAAAGCTATGCCTGTGGGTCACTCTCCTCCTCCTTAGGATCAAAGACCAGCACGTGCTGGTCGATGACACGGACCACCCTGCTGAAGCTGCCCTGCTTTTCCTTCTGGCTCTCTGGGCGCACCCGGACCACCACTTTGACATGGCTGCACACATCTTCCTCCTTGGCAGGAGTCATCCCTTCTGCTCCCCAGCTCCACTCCCAGCACGCTTTCAGATCCAGCAGCCGAATCCTTTCTGCAGTAGACAAGAGAGGTTTTATTTGCAATGGGAGCCTTTCACTCCTCCAAGCAGTTCGCACATTTGCTCAGGCCCCTGCGCTGGGCCCACCCATGGCTGGCCAAGGGCTGCCCCAAGGAGACTTTGGGAAACTCTGCAGTGGCCTCGAAAGGCGCCTGACCTCAGCACAGCTTCCAGAAAGCCAACCAGCACTGCCCCAGGGAATTCTCGAGTTTATTTCAGAATGTAAACTACTCCATGGCCTACAGACTTTCCTTTATAACAGAGCGAGCTTTCAGAGGAGACACTGCATTTCTGCGGACGAAGGCAAGCAGTCTTTTTGTCCTTCAGCACAAAGAGCCCGTGCTGCCTTCCCTGTTGTTATAAATGATTCAATTTATCGCAAATTTATCAAAAAAAAAAATCAACAAAGGTTCATTAAGCCAGATAACAAAAAATTGCAAATTTCGAAATCTCACCCCAGCCAAGTCAGCGTCAGCCCCGGGAGCAGCCGCTGGGTGCCTCAGAGTCCGGCCGTCAGATTGGCAGCCTTTCCCCAAACTGCACCCCGAGTGCTTCTAGTTGCCAGTTTTTATACAATTTATTCTGCCTGAGGCAGAGATGACCACATATTTCTTTGTGCCCCTTTACATGTAAAGTTGAGTCTATACATGTGTAGAAACAGACAAAGAAGTCCAAGCCCGAGACAGATGTCTGATCACCCCGGCCGGGAATGCATTCACATGGAATGAGTCTTGAGTGTCGTGGAGACATCTGCTCCAGGTGCAAGGTCTTGTGAGCTTCCCCAGGACTGTCCATTCCGGGAATGTCTTAATTGCATCTTCTTCTGCATTAAGATGCAGGAAGTCTCCTCTGATGGCTCGAGCCAGTCTTATTCAGGTTGCCTGGGACATATGCATAGCTGGTCCCAGTCAGGGAGACTGCAGGCTTCTGTTACAGTAACTAACTTGATGTTATCTTTTCCGAGAACTGGTTTGGAATGTGAACAGGCTGCAGTCCCCAGCCGGAGCGATTACAAGCATAGGTTTTGGTTTCTCATAATATTTTATATACTCATTCCTTAATCCATATAGCATGAATTAACCTATCACCTATAACACTGGTCTGATCCAGGCACGTCGCGCGTACATTTAAAGAGAGTTAAAGCGGGATTTACGTTAACGTGCCCCGCAGGGGATGCGGTAACCGGCCCCAAAGCGGATTCCCTTTAAACAGCGCATTTCTGTGTCAGCAGCGCGCTCTTGGCTCACCCCTAGCAGGGACACGGTCCAGGCTCCCAGCGTCGCCGCTGCCGCTCCAGGGCCGGCTCGCCTCTCTCAGTCGAGCCCCTCCCAGGCCCGCCCGGCTCTCCCGGCCCCTCTCCGGTGTCACCCCCGGGCCGTGCCCTCACCCGTCCCGGTCTCTCTTTCTCTCCCTCTCCCCCCCGTCCCTCTCTCGGTTTCTCTCCCTCAGCCGTCCCGCACCAACCGCCACCCACCGGCCGCGCAATTCAAACACGGGCAGGCCGCGCTCCTCGCCTCCTCATTGGCTGTGCGCTGTGACGTCAGCCGAGCGCCGGCGGCGGCGGTGAGTGCGTGGGGCCGGGCGCGCGGCTGCGTGCGCGGGGTCTGAGGGGCGCTGGCGGCGGCGGAGCCCGCGGGGAGGGCAGGGAGGTGGCACGGAGGGAAGGAGGGCGGCAGGGAAAGAAAGGAGGCACAAAGGGAAGGGGAGCAAGCAAGGAGGGAAGGGCGGCGTTCCTGGGGGCGGACGGGGAGCGGCCGCCTGTGGCTCCGCGTGTCCGGCTCCAGCCCCC
>VZSU01000608.1:222322-250011 GCA_013398715.1 Nesospiza acunhae | reverse complement strand
GCAGGACTGCAATTGCAAACTGTTCAGCACTTGTGTTTTTCTGCATGTATTCACAGCACTTTCTGAAGCCTCGAAAAAGAAGTAGTGTGCAGAAGGATGCAATGTGTCAGCTGAGTTTTGCTGGTGTCAGTGAAAGTGAACAAGTTGAGCCAGTTCCTCACTAACCCTAGTGATGGTAATCAGTTTGTGCTAACGTCCATGTCAGCTGGGAGGGTCCCATAAATTTATATTTTTAAGATTATAGTCATGACAGGAAGTCTGTGAACACTTTGTTTAGTGGGCAGGAAAGGCAGTGCTCTTATCTTGAATTCAGTTTTTCTGCTTTATTCTCACACATAAAGATTTCCTTTGCTTAGCTTTAATAGAGTTATATTCTTTGTTATAAAATAGCTGATTTGGGCCTCCAGTTCTTCTTGTGTCTTAAGGAGGTACCAATATAAAAAAATCTAATTAGAAAGATGATGTTCTCCCTATAGTTGTGGTCACTGAATGGGATTTTCATTTTACTTCTAGAGGTTCTTAGGAAAGGAAATGTTACTTACGAGTGAGTCACTGCTGAGATAAAGATGTTAGTGCCCTCCCACTGAATATTCTTGTTGACTGTCTCCTTTGGGGAATCTGTTTGTCAGGAGTTGGAGCAATAATACTTCAATTTATCTTTGAATCTTCTTTTATTGCCTTGTTTCACAAAATCCCTGTAGTACTCCTGTCTTTGAAGCAAGGGCTACCAATTAGATTTTACCAATCCACCTCACTGCTCAATGAAAAGTCTGTTGCACTCAGTCCACACATAAGTAATTTCCTCTTTAAGTTTGCTGTATTGATTACACTACATTTTCATCTTCTCAGTCCATGGGTGTGTTTGCAAATACCTGACCAATGTTTTTGCATTTGTCTGGACAATTCTCTGTTCTCTTAAAGAGCCAAACCCATTTTGAATCAATGTTTGGATATCCAGAAGCATGTTTCCCCAGTTTTCAACCTACTTTTTCTTATTTTTTTCCTTTGTGATGCTCATCTTTCTTTTAACTGGAGATGCAGATCTTTTCCACATACTGAGGCTATAATGTTAAGTAAAATGACTTCGATAGCAATGAGTTCTCAAATGAATGCCAGAGGATGAAACTCTGAAATTTTAACTGTTCTTATGAGAATCTTAAAGGGTTTTGAGTTGCAAAGCTCTAGGAAATGATAGTCCTCCAGCACCAACAAATGCTTATATATATAAACTTTAAACTCCAAGTAGAAGAGAAGCAAATATTAGGCCCTATTCAGATTATATAGGGAAGCCTGTAACCTGGTGACATCTATGGTTTTCTGTGATTGATTTTATCTATGGTTGAGTGTGATCTAGAAGAGACTACAATGGAGATACTATAAGCTCTGCTAGTATGATTTGCTTTATGATAGTTCTAGAAGCTGGGCTTTTTTTAGTATCTGTAAATTAAATGGTAGGTGGTCAAACATGAGGTGAGAAATAATGAATGAGACCTTTCCATTTTCTCCAATGTTTAAGTGGTTAAGCCGGTAATAGTAGGTGAATTTTTACCTCATGGTGTTAATTTGTATAAAAAAAAAAAAAGACAGGTAATTTTCCCCAAAGATATCTCATCTGACATCATCTTGAGTTAGCCAGGACTTACTGGGGTATTTGCCTTTTGATTCTCCATTATGTTATTCAGATTGTTTTTGCTACTTGGCATTCATTGAAGGAGGTATCCTCTTTGTCTTGGAAATCATGTGTTGGTCCCTGTGTTATTATTTTATTTTCTTGGAAATCATGTGTTGGTTTCTAGAAAGAGAAAAGTATTTCCTGAGAACATTCAACTTTGCCATGAGCTCTCCTTTCACTCTTTTAGGTACATACTGCTTTGTTTTCAGGGTAGTTACTATTTTCATACATCCAAACATCAAATTATTCTCTTTCACAAGGAGTGTGAGCATGGACTCTTAAAATAACAGGAAGGAAGTGTAAGACACTGCTGACAGCCAGACCTTGTTTAGTTTTGAGTGAAGTTCTGCTGGAGCTCTGGGGTTCAGGTTTGAAGGCAGCTTTGCACCTCCTGGAGGTTCTGTTGCTACTCCTGGGTTTTGATCTGGAGCATGGTTGTTTCCTTCCTTCCTTTTCTGCAGAGCTAATCAGGCAATAGAATACACCTGCAGGAAGCTGAGAGACACTGCTGGTGGGAGAAAGCAGAGTCACTTCTGGAATTGTTCTCTTACTTTCTGTGTATTCTTGTCCATACACCAGTATTCCCTTTCTGCCTTGTACCAAGTGTAAATGTAAGGCAGAAATAACCTTTCTCTGTACAGCACCCTGCAGAGGGGACTTCTGTTCTGTAGCAGAGCTTTCCAAGTGTTGCGGCGTATAAATAGTTACATGGTGGTGCTGGTGGCCAGGCTTCTTCTCATAGCACCTCCCAAGCCATCTGCAAGTCATTTCTAACTGGAATGAGCCATTTATGCTAGAGGTGCTAAAAACTGAACTTTTCTGCTGGGTGCCCAAAGGAAAGAGGAATTGAAAAGGGATCTGGAAAAATTAATTCTGACTTCTCAAGTTGTATGAGTGCTTTGGTAAAATGCAGCCAAAATACCAAGTTTGGAAGGGAATATTAGTTGCATCATGAGGTAAATTATTAAATACTTGTTTTAGAAAAGCACTACAGACACATAGACATAGTAAAAGTTTTTATTGTTTTAGCCTGTTTTTCACTGGACTTGTAAAATGAATAAGGTGACATAAAGCAGTCAAATTGCATAATGTTCTGTATTGTAGAAACAATTTTTTTTTATGGGAAGCATGCTGAAAATATCTTTCCATATGCAAACTTTTTGGCTAATTTTTCTCTGTCAGCAGCACAGTGAGCTTTGTAGTGATTGTTGTAAAAAAGGAAGGAAGATAGAGAAACTTTGTGAGTCAATAAACTAACATAAAGTAATTCTAAAAATACTCTGGGAATTCCAGTACACTTTTTTCCCATGGTACTTGGGTGTTACTGGGGCATATTGAGAGTTGTTTCAGTTGATCATGTAGTTCCTGTTTATTTTTTCTGTCACTCTTACCTTGCCTGATGTCCTGGCTGCACATATTGTAAATTTACAGAAGTGGCTAGCCAGGCTTCAGATCACAGCCATGTGTGGAAGTGTGTAATAAAATGTCCGTGCAATAGAATGTGTATATATGCAAAATATCTTTATTTTTGGATGTATCTACTAAGAAACAAGTTAAATGGATTCTCATCAGATAGCACTGTTTAAAATACTTGGCTAAAATCATACTTCAAGAGGGAGGATTTTGGTGAAGTTAGCATTTGAAGTTAGTGCATGAAAATGGAAAACATTCTCAAAATAGTTTTGACTAAGATGTGCAAGAGTGCTTCAGGTATTTATTATTATTTTAAATACTAATATTGTCTGGTTTTGCAATGGTAGGGTATGCATGCAGATTTGAAAAATCTGACCCCATTTACTTACGTTCCTTGACTTAGAACCAATTGCTCTCTGCTGTGACATGCAGGCAAATAAAATGTGCTAAGGGAGAAGGAGTGTTATTGAACAGCGTAATGCCAACAAATATCATGTGTGTTTTACAGTATCTGCATCTGTGTGAGTGCCATCCCAAGATGAGAGAGGACAGAAGGGGACTGGGAAGAGAACAGGACAGGAGGTGATACTCATGAACAGCTTGCCAGTTGAGGAGGCAGAGGAGGTTATGCTCTTCAACTGTCTGCTTGTTTTACTGGGCTCTCCAAAAGTACAGGCATCTTAAATTCCATATTGACAGGTGACTGAAAACACGTGTGATTTATCTGAGAGCACTGCATAACTGCTCTCTGTTTTGAAGCTGGTACTGCTGAGTGATTAGACTGTGGTACCAGGAAATGAAAAATGTCCATGGGTTTGGATCTGAATGATGGCAGGATATGAATGAGGCATGCTGAAGAAGTCCTGTCAGATTTTACTTTTTTTATCCTTCCAGAATTAGGTCTTCAGAGTGAAAGTAACTAGAATGCTTGGATGAGAGGAAGAATAAGTTGATGGCTACAGCTGCAGAGGAAAGAATGTTCAGGTTGTAGTTCTTGCACATCTGCCTGACCTCCTCATCTTCCCAGCTGCATCATGGCTCTCTGGAGGCATACCTAAATGGTACCAGCAGCCACAAGCAGAAGACCTCTCACCAACTTGCTTCTGCATCTTTCTCTGTGGCAGTAGAGGAAGGACAGCCTGCAGCTGCTGTATGCAGAGAGACCAGCAAGGGAGCAGGGGCTGCCTGCTGCAAACAGCTCTGCAGATGTGCACATCTGCTTTGGTGGTGGTGCTGGTTCGTTTGCTGTTCCTGCTCTATCCCATAACAAATGACAGCCCTTCAGGAGGCTGTTTAAGATGCTGTGTTATAATAAAGCAGGATTCAGTGCTTTGGGGTGACTCAGCTTGCAGTGACGCTGTGTATGCTCTCCTTGGCTGTTGTGACAGCATTAGTCTTTGCACCTCTTGGGGAAAACTAATAAAATTCACCAGAAAGTAATCTAAGCCCTCTAAATTTTAACTTGAGTGAGCCTGTGTTCTCAGAAAGGGTGATAATTCATATATGTAGCTACTCATTTCCTCCTCATCTAGTACTGTGTGTCTTTAGTCAGCCTTTTGGCTAAGCTTTCTTATTAAATATTTGAATTTGAGTTTGCAAACAGAAATGCAGACTTTTTTTCTATCACGCAGAATATTACTAGCAATTGAAGATCAGAGGTGGAGTATGGGAGGTATCTGCAGGTTTTGTTTTCTTATTTTGTGTTTTATACTGTTGGAGTAGTTTTGCACAGAATTAACCTGGGTAAAGAGGTGATTAAGAGGTTAAGCAACTAAACATGTTGTTTAAACAGGTATCTGAAGGTTCATGAACATGTGTAATCTGATTTTTTTTTTAATAGTTTTTCTTTTTCCCAGACTTTCTGAGCATGTTATCTTCATTCCAGTGATGTTTGCTGATGCTCAGCATCTTGGGAAAATACTTTTCTAATAACTGTGTTTTAATAAATGACAAATTCATCTGTTTTAATAATGTCCCTGAAATAAATGAATATTGTTTCAGGCTGACTCTGTATCAAAATGGTATTATTTAATGTCAAATTACTGTCGGAACCTGGCAGCCAAGGCTTACCAAAAACACATCCATGGCTTTTTTGGGGTTGGCTAGCCATTAATGATAAAGAATTAGATTTTTACTTGAGCCTTTGTAAAATTTTCATTGCATCTTAAATATCTCCTCGGTTATAATTGAGGAAAGAAGTTTCTTCTGAGTTAGGCAGAGGAAGTCAGCTTTTTCTTTTTAAGTCTGATGATTAGCTGAAGTCATTCAGACACTGAAATTTTAATTTCCTATGGAAATGTTAATAATGGTGTGTTTGAGTCATAACGTCATTAAATCTAATTCCAGACAACATTACTCTTAGGAAAATGAGGGAAGTAAATAATGCATAGTGAGGCAAGGTCTGCCAGTGCTGTCTAAAAGCAGGTGGCAGAGGCAGGTGGTGGTTTTTGTTTGCTTCTCTTACATCTCGTGCAAGGGGGAAGGGGCTCTAGAAAATAAGTAAGGAGTGCAAAACAGAGCAGAGGTAAAATGCCTTTTTCTACGTTTTCATACAAAACCTGTTCACTTTTGTTCATGTGTTGTCTCATATTTAGCTGTAATCAGAAAATGGAACCCTTGTGAAGAAAATACTTCGGAAATTATTTTGAGGCATTAAGTGGGTATGATTGATGGGTGCTGCAAAATGTGCTCGTGGGAATCTTTTTTCTCCATGGTGTGAAATGATGAAGAGATGGTTGATGGTGCAAGTTCCTGAAATTCTTGGATATGCCAACTAAATGATGTTATAGATATTTGAGCTGTACACTAATATAATCTAGCAGTATCCTCTGTTGATGTACCAGTGGGATGAATGGGAAAAACGGGAACTGATGCTTGCATTACATTGAATTGCTGAATAGGCCAATACTGGAAAATCATTATATATTGTACTTAATACATGATCTGAGAAGGCTGTTTTCCTGCAAAATGCCAACTATTCATTCATATTCTCTTTGGGATCTAAGTTGTTAGACTTAGTGTGTAAACAACTTTTTTATCATTTCATAGTCTGTCGAAAAGTACTTCTGGAGAAAAATTAATCCAGTTATGTTTTGCCTATCAGTCCTTATTTTTTGAAATTACAAGTGGTAACTTTTTACGTAGGTGAAAAACATGAACTGTATAGAACTGATCGGAGACATCTTTTGCTTGCAACCAAAATTCTTCTTTGCTACGTACTTAATTTGATAATTTCCTTTTCATAGGTGCTAGAAAAAAACAGGTTTTTTGGTGTAATTTATTACCATTACCAAAAATACAGAACTGTAAATTTTTGCTTTGTCAGTCAACTTTATTTTCTGGCAGACTATGTCATCCTGCAGAATACCTTTTAATCCCTTTATAATATTTGCACTGCCAAGTTCAGCTCCTGAATACTCGAGCAAGATTTGGATGGAAATTATGCCTGTATAGGTCAGTTGCTGCTCATAATTTTCATAGTGGTGTTACCTGCAGCATCTTATTGGTTCTGGGTCTACAGATTTGTATAAAGCTTGTTTACCTTGTATAGGTTTCAAACATTTTCCAGTTTACTGCAGGGAAACCTGTAGTGAGGCTTGGCTCTACAGGGTAACCTCAACTACTTCTTGCTGCAGATGTTTTTATTTTCCAGAAGTTCCTTTTTTGCTCCTTTTTATTGTTAAGGAATTTTATGTTGCAGCATGGCAGTGTGTTGTTCCTGACTGACGTTGAGATGACATCAGAACATCACCTCTCATTTTTAGAGTTCTTACAGAAGTAACAGAATGCAAATGGAAATTGCAACTTCTCAGGATGGGAGCATAGCACAGCAAGGTGTCTGTGGACTGTATGTGATTCACTGGATTTGTAATACTATTTTCCCTTCTGATTTTGAACAGGTGATTAAAAATCAAAGTGCTCTAGTTGAAAAACAGCTATGTCTGATTTACTTCACAGAACTTATTTGCAAAATATTTTGAATTCTCATAAGAGAAAGTGAACGTTATTAGCATGCTGAAGCCTAAATATTGCTTCTTAATAAATTTGAATAAAATTGTATGAAAATGCAAGAATAACTTGGTCTCATTGACCTCTCATTTTCTTAGTTCTGGGACAGATTTTCTTTTTTGCATGTGAATAGCAGCAAGGTATGTTTTAATAATGCTTTCTTCTGAGACTTTGAGTGTGTGTAGTTTCTTAGATCATTTGGAAAAACAGTACAACTCTTCCAGCATTTCTGTAAAAGTACATTTCTCCACTAACAAATCTTTGTTGCTCTCTCACAAGTAATTTATGTATCATGTCTCACAATGCCAATGGTTTTTAACAATCTGGTTTATTTCATGTAATTTTAAAAACCCTGCCTGTTGTCAGACATATAAAACAAGTATACTGTTTGAATTCTTGTATATTTAATGGGAATTGAGGACACATTCTTGGGTTGTTATGCAAAAATTAAAATAGAAACTTTTCTCTACATGGTTGATCTGTGCATGCATTGGGGAGGACATAGTGGTAGGTGCAATAAATAATTTTGAGATAAATTGGGAGGATACAGAATACTTACCCATTTTAAGTCATATCTTGAGTCAACCAAAGAAACAGTGCTTAGGATGGAGAAATGTAATGGAAATTTGTAGACACATGATTTGGCCAGGGGTGGCCAGGCTTTGAGTTATAAGATTTAGTTTGCAGTCCTTGTTCAATGGCTTTGAGAAGCTGCAGGTATTTCAGCTTGCACAGGTCCTGTTCATTCAACAGAGCTGACTTCTGGCAGAGCAGAAGGGGAGAAAGCTCCAAGGAAACTCTGTTTTCTCCCACTGGGGGCTGAAATGCTAAGAAGGAGAAGATCTCAAATTGCTAAATCTTCTAATCAGTATTTTTGCTTTAGCAGAAGTAGTTCGAGATTTAGAGTAGTTCTAGAAACATGATCTGATTCAATAGTTTAAGTTTTGATAGAGGCCATTATTTACAACCAGCAGTGCTGCTATGCTGAGTTTGGGAGTGAGCATACACAGTGTATATTTTGGTTGTATATATTGTTTGACTTCTCTCTTTTTTGATGGAGATTTTTTTACATGGGTAATTGTTGAGCAGGATTGAATGCTGACCTCTGCTGGCATTGATTTTATAAGCAAACTGTAAACTAGGAACACTATTAAAAAAAGAAAAATTATCTTGGAAATGATCTGGAATAAAACCTGCCAGCCTTTGTGCAGGGACCCAGACAAAGAGGTGGTTCTGTTCTTTGAGTCTCTCATTCCACTGGCCTGTTCAGGTAGAAACAGCCAGACAGTGCTGGGGAAATAAACTAAATATTTTGTTCATGGACATGTCTTATATATTGTTTACTGTTCAAACTCTGCTTTGAATTTAGACTTTTGTCTCTTGAATTATATCCCTACAACCTTTGAATCATATACAGATTATCTTTATAGATGAATTAATTCAAATTCATTACACAGAATTTATGTTTACAGCTCTCTTATAAAGTAGCACAGTAGTATTGCTTCCACTTGGCAGAATTTAGAGGCAGCAATGCTGAAATTCTGCTTTGGGTGCCTGAGCAGAAATGCCTCTGCCTGTTTTTTCCAAGAGGTCAGCATTTTGGTGGAGAGCTTTGTAGCACATTGGAGGGACATCCAGGTCACAGTCTGTCTGGGAAGCAGATCCAGAGTTTGTGAGTTGTACAGACAGAAAAAAAGAGGAACAGCACGACCTACCTGCTTGGTGTGGTGACCTCCTGAGTGTCACGGGGGCTGCGTGGCCAAAGTTCCAGTGTCCCCCTGTCAGCTGGCTGCGTTTCTCAGTTACTGCCTCGGATGTTGCCATTTCCAGTGTTACTTTGGGAAAGAAAACTGGAATGGAGGTGATGGATTGTTCCTGAGGGTTTGCTGGAGGAGCCAAGTTGAGCATGAAGGCAGTGGAGTGATGCCACTGAAGGGGACAGGTCCAGGGTACCTGCTCCCCCCTGTGTCACCACCTCCCTTCTGGGGTTTTGTGTTGCTGAAACAGCTCCTGAGGTATTAGAAAGTCTTTTTCCCTGCCCCACGACCGAAGAAGTTGAGATTCCTCAGCTCTGCTTTTCAAGTTTGTTTATTTTCTCTTTTCTGTTACATTCTTTCTCTGACCTGCTGAGGTCTGTCCGGCAGATTGGGTTGTGGCACCCTGACTGCCCTGGGGCGGTGTTGGCTTTTTATACAAAGAGCTACCTGTACTTTATTTGCAATAATTTTCCAATACCTATCACCTATGTTAGACAGTCTGTCTCTACCCTAAACCAATCCAAAAGTGTCACCATCACAGCAGAAGATGGAGGACAAGAAAAAGAAAGACAGGACAGGGCCAGATTCCTCCATCTTGCCTCCTGAACCCCCATTCTAAAAACCCAAAATTCTACTTTTTCACCCTGTGACAAATTCACTATCATTCTAGTCAAACCCTTGTGGCTTGTAGCTCCTCACACAAAGTTGGTAATTGTTTCCATGGGCTAAAATCAAAGGCACAGGTGTTTGTGACTCTGTGCCAAGGTCTCTGAGCCCACTGCCAGGGTCTCCAATCACCCAGGGCAGCCAGAGCAATGTCCTGGGTCCCAACACTTCCTGAGCTCCTGTCCCTCCCTGTCCTCTGCACATCAGCTGAACACACTCCCATGTCAGAAAAAAATGACAGCTTTTTCTCTGTTTCTCTTTTCTGGGCCATGTTGCTGAGTTTAATTGGCTTGTGAAAGTACACAGTAAACACCTGTGCTGCGAGAAATTAACTGTAAGAGGGAAACACACAGGAGAAAATAATGCCTAATTACTCCTACACCTACCACTTCACATCTTGTGCAACTTGGTAGGCTGACTGATTGGTCTAGTACCAATATCAGGTAAGTTGTCCCTCTTTGTCTTTGCTGTGAGAAGATGACACGTGCCTGTTCTGAGTTACAGCTTTTTCACCTGCTAAAAACTCATGTTAAATACTGAGATTTGTAGGTTCTAGTGTAGTTCTGGAGAAAATGTGCTTTAATTTAAAAATATTTCTTAATTGCAACATTCATGCTGATTTTAACCCTCAAGAGCCTTACCTGTTCCTCCAATTTCTTCCAGGCCTAAAATAAAACTCTCAAGTTCGTAGAGCAAAAGGTGAGAACATGAGAACAATTAACACAGTTTTACTTTTCCAGGATCCTGCACTTGCAGCTTTGGCATCATAGCCTGGCACAGAAGTCTTGCTTGGAAATCTTAACAGGATTTTGGGTGTCCATGTGAATATCACCAGAAGAATCTTTCACCCAGGATTATCTTCCTGTTGTTTTCACTGCCAAACTTGAAAATCCCATTACTGCTTAGTGCAATGGTAGAATTGTTAAAATTCAAAAACCTAACCAAAGGGGTTTTTTTTCCCCAAAACAAGGAGATGGCTGAAGACATTTTGTCACTCTTTGCCACCCCCTTCCATCAGCTTCCAACTTCCAACACAGAAAAAATTTCAGCCTTCAACTGTTCAAATCAGCCAGGACTCTTAAGTGACAGAAAATGGGATTTTTGATGGTACATATTTTTATTAATAGTAAATAATGCTACTTGAGCAGCTTAAAAAAAAAAAAACAAACAAACAAACCAACCTGATTTAGAATGTGCTTCTTCAGCCTCAAACTGTACAAAGCATTATTTGTACTTTGATATTTTGAGATGTTTATCTGAAATGGAGTTAAAACAGTGCTCCTGAAAGTCTCCCTTTCAAAAAGCCTACTTGAGCACTTGTGTCACTATCTACTTTTGGTCATCTAAATTTAAAACAAGACTTTTGCTAAGAAGGTCAGTGTAAGTACTTTCCTTTTGATCTTGCATCCTTGTGGGTGCCCGGGTAGTTGTGTAGGAAAGTTTTCCTGAATGAGTCAGTGCACTGAGTCATAGCATGAAGCCTGTAGTGCTGCAGACTAACTAATTGGTAACAGTCTCAAATGTAATTAAAGCACAGTTGTCAGCTCTGTGTTACTGACTGCCATCCCACTGAAGTATTTTGGTTTTAGCAACTTGGATTAATTGGTCTTTGCTGTTAAAGTTTGTGTGGTGTAAGATGTTGAATAGACCTGTTGTTGTCATTATCTTTTACTATCCTCTCTGATTTTTATAGTGCTCAGTTTGGATTTTTTCTCTGTTAGGTCACATATTCAGTAATTATGCTTTTTACCATGCCTGTGCACTTAGAGATGTTTAGAATCCTTTGAGGACCTTTTAAAGTTTTTGTCATTAAGAACTGTCCTATTAGTACTGATTAATGGTTTCTTCGCTATTCCTAAACTCTTTAAAGCATCATTCAAGGCTTTTTAAAAATCAAACTTAAAAATAAATATTTTTTTGTGTTGTCTTGCCGATTACATTTTCAATGTTGGTAGTTTTCATGTTTGGTGTTCATCTAGTGTAGTGCCCTGTTTTATAATAATAAATGGCTTTTTTTTTTTGTCCACGTGTGAGCCCACCATCCCCAGGTAATGAGCAGTGTTTTCCAGTAGCATTGGAGCCTTCCTTTCTCCTGTTCTTCAGTTCCCTTGTGTGTGTGTTTCTTACCATCATGCAGCTTGAGGCAAAGGGCTGGATGGGGCACAAACAGGACATGTCTTGAAGCTGTCTGTTTGATTAAGGAAAATAAAACTACCTTAAAGCATTTGGGAGGAAAGCAAGGTTTTATTTTATTTTATTTTATTTTATTTTTGTTTTGGGCATTTGCTTTATTAGAGAAAACAAACCTTGCAGGCTTTGTGCCGGACTCCTGCTTGTCCCCGCTGAGAGCAGAGGAGTGAGAACATGAATGGATGGTTGCAGCTGAGTTTCTTATTTCTAAAAACTACTGAGACAGTAATTTTGATCTGTAAGAAAGGCCTGTATGGCTTCCATATGTGATGAATGCTGAAGCTGGGATGGTGAACAAAGGCCTCTTTAGAGATTGGAGGAGGTGGAAGATTCTTTGATGATAAATTCTTTTTCTCTTGAACAGTTTTTCTTCTCACTGAAGCTCTTTAGATGGAAGGACACTGCTGAGTCACAGGAGCATCAGTGCCACAGCACTGGTTCACATCAGGAGTGCACCTGGCCAGGTGTCCAGTCCCTGAAATATGAAAATTCCATTGCTGCAGGTGCTGATGGAAGCCTGAAAGAAGGGGAAGGGAGAGAATTTTTATTTTCTACCCGGTGGTACCTTCACCTGACAACAGTCATGGAGGGTCTCCCTTGCAGGGGGAAGGTTGGGGGCTGTACTTGTATAATATCATTTGTGGGCACAGAGTTTGTGGTGATTGGGAGTGGGGCTGAGTATATAAAAAGCACGTATTTGAAGTATTTTAATTATTTAAATTTCTTTTAATGCTTTAATAGATTGCAGGTCTGCACAGTGTGGGTTTAGTGTTGGTTAATGACTAGTGTGCTCACTAGGATGCAGTTGTAGGAATAGAGTTTGTGGTGGTTGGGAGTGGGGCTGTGGCTGATCCCCAGATGCTGCAGCTGTGCAGGACAGGGCAATGCTATTGAAGGTGAGGAGCCATGCAGTGCCCAGGGCTGCTGGGCAATCACACAGAGGGCTCACAGGGGCAGGGCATCCACAGGAGGCCATAAAAGGCTGGGCTGAAGGACAAAAAAGCAGCCACTTGCAGCCTCCTGAAGAGGTGAGGTGTTATTTTTATGAGTTGAAGCTTTCTGAGGTTGTGTGGTGTTGCTCTGTCTGGGTTGGAGCTTTCTGTCTGTATGGTGACACTGCATTGTGGCCCTCGTGACTGTGACATGTTCTGGGACAATCATTGGCACTGTGTTTTTTCCTAGTTCCATCTCTCTACAAAGTGTGTTACGTACTGGACTTCTCTCCACATTATTCATGGTTTCAATATTTGCATGAAATGCACTTTTTTATTTGTTCTAACTTGATGCTTGATAATATCATCAAGTTCCCTTAGCTCTTTTATTTTGAGATAAGTGAATCATACCATCTGCTGCAGCTGTATAAAAACAATTTTAATAGTCCTCCACAGAAAACTGCTGGAGCCTTTGGATGTTTTATTGGACCAGAGAGATGTGTCCTACGGGAATTCTTTTCCACATTTCCTATTTCCTTGTCCTCATCTAAGCCTGGTTTCATATAAAGCAGCAGTGATGGAAGGTGTTCTGCTCTCTCCTGAAATGATCAGTTGGCTCTGAAATTTGTTCTTTCAATGTGATTTTACTGTTTTTCTGGACTGGAGATTTCCCTCATACCAACTTTCTCCTGGTTGTGTGAGCCTTACTGATGCAGTTCTTTTTCAGCCTCCCTCCTTTCTAAAGGATTTCCTGCTTTCTGCATTTTTCCTTTGTTGTCTTTATCTTGGTTTTATCTAGTTTTTCTCCTTTTATAACAGGTTTTTATGTTTCCCCAATTTAGTTCTATTCTCTTTCAAAGTTTTTATTATTTTGATTTTGCATGTTAGCTACATTTTAAAAACTAAGTTTCTGAGTAGTTTTATGGTTGCAACTCTGTCATGTAGGTATTTGTTCTATTTCATCAGTTGTGAAGAAGCTTAGATGTTTTGAATATGGTCACCAAAATCATATTTGTCCTAGAGACTAGCAATAGAATTAGTTCTTGAAGAGTAAAATGCAGCATATTTCAAAGCATCTTTTTCAATTTAAAAGAAAGCAGTAAAGATTTAAAGCAAAGCATTCAGCTGAGGAGAATAAAGCTCTACTTGGAAGTATTCTGTTTCTAGGTAAAATCAGATAAGTTTAGCTGAAATGGAAGATTTTTTTTCCTTGCTCTGTGCAGGAGATTTAAGAGAAGATTGCTGTGGTGGAAAGTTGTAGCTTGGATTTTGAACTTAGTAATTTGGGAACTGTTGTATTGTGGTTTGTACAGTAGTACAAGCTACAGCAGTAGTTTTGGTGATAAAGTTGATTACTTTGTAAAATATTACTCATGTAATCCTGGTTATAGAGTTAAAAGTGGTGATAGTTCCCTGTTTGTTCTCGTCCCATTTCTCACACACCATTAGCACATATATTTTTTGGGGTTTAGCACTTCAAAATTCTTTGGATTAGGCAGAATTTGCTTGGCAGAATCAGTCTGTCCTAAGCTGGAGTCCTGAAGATAAAGAAACAAGATTCCTCACCTGTTAATGGGATTTTTGTATCTCAGTACAAAAGTCTGGAAAATCTCACCAGTAGTGGGATTGTCATTTGCTTTAGGTGGAGGAACTTTTCAGGAGTGTTTATGTACACTAATTAACAAACCTTGGTTTTTGAATTGTGTGGAACAATGCTTTCTTCATAACACCACCAAGTTAATGGTGATGACATACTTAGAAGAGCCACTTGAGTGTTCAGAGGTTGTCTTCTGTGTACATGGACATATTGCATGTCACAGCCAGTGGTTTTGCCTTGCTGTTGTCGATGGATTGCTTTTACAAATTTACAAATGTTGCACAAAATTTCTAATGGGTTACTTTGTTCTTTCAGGCAGGAAGGGAAAAAATTAAAATCACTAAGTGGCATCAGCAGCCCCAGTCTTGGAAGTGTTTGTAAGTCTTTTATCTGCTGGTGGAGAGAATAATTAGAGACTCAAGACTTCATTTCAGCGAAGGTTATGAAAAATTCTGTCCTGTTGGCCTGTCTCTGAGTGGGCACAAATAAGTGCTCAGAACCTGGCATTTGGAAAATCCAGAAGATAAATTTTAACACCTACTAGGGCATGAAACAATTAAGGTACCAACTTTAGAATAGTTTCAAAGACTGTAATAGTTAAAATAATTTAACAAACAGTCCAGTAAGTACGCTTGGAAACCTACTCTTAGTCCTGTGGTTTTTATGGTTCTGTAAAGCATTTTCCTGTACAGTTTAGGAATGTCATTATTTTTGCTCAGCAAGTCAGGTTGCTAGTTTGCTATTTGAGTAGTATATTAAAATATATACGTG
Source organism: Nesospiza acunhae (assembly GCA_013398715.1). Taxonomy (NCBI): domain Eukaryota; kingdom Metazoa; phylum Chordata; class Aves; order Passeriformes; family Thraupidae; genus Nesospiza; species Nesospiza acunhae. Next base: position 235,005 of record VZSU01000608.1, on the reverse strand, counting down.
CTGAAAGCAAAAGAGTGGAATACAAGGGCCAAGTTATCAAAAACAACAACGACATTAAAAGAAAAGCAAGAAAAGCAACAATGGTGCTGGGTTTTGCATTAAGGCATTTAACCTTTCCATACAGAGTTTTTTAGGGTGAGGACATGCCTGTGGTATTTAGAGTAGGCATGACTGTTCTTGAGTGGTTCCACTCATGGAAAGGAGGTGGAACCCAGCTCAGCTGGGTCAGCAGCACCTCTGGTGTGCCCTCATTTGTGTGGTGCTGGTATAGGCAGAGTGACTGGGTGCATCCACCTGCATGAGGATGTTGTGTGTTCGGAACAGAAGAGCGCTCCCATCTTAAAATAAGCTTAATAACATTAGAAATTATGTGAAGTTCAATAGGAAAATGTATCCCACTAAGATAAACTCTTAATCCTGTGTCCTGTTTGAGCTGTTAGATGTCTAACATGGATTAGAGCACACTTGGTGGCTCAGGTTCTGCTTGTTGAAGAGATGATTTAAAACTATAGTTATTTCATTATTCTCTTCTTGTGCAACTGACTTTTGGATGAAAATACAGGGTAAAACTAACAGTTACAAAACTCACAGGCCCATCTAGCCGTGCATGTTGATTCCAAGATAGCTAAATAAACACATTTAATTGCTTTGTGCTGAAGGATGCAACTGCTTATCTGTAATTGCATGGAATTGGTACTGTTATCTGCATTGTCTTCCCTACTCTGTCATTTGATTCATTTGTTTGATCTTGAGTTAGATAACAGGTTTGTTTGAAAAGAGCTGCATTTTGTGTGGGTGCAGATCATAAAGCAAGTTAATTTTGCTAATGGTAGTTCCTTTGGTCTCTAATAAAGGATCATGGCATGCAAGCATCACCATAAAAAACTGAGTAAAACTTGTTTGCAGGCAATAAATACCAGACAAAGGGGAGCAAGCAAGTTTACTGCATTTATACTCTTTCTTCTTGTGGTGAAAGCTGTCTTATTTTCTGTGTGTTTCTAGGGATTTTTAGAGCAGATTTTTACAGTGGGGTGTTCAGTGTCATTGGGCCCGTTTGTTGAGTTTCCCAGCACTGCCGTGTTCGACCCAGCTGATTAAAATACCGCCTCTATCTAATGGGTGTAATTAGATGTAATCCTTGTTTCAGCCACTGGGAACTAACAGGTGTGAGCCAAAGCAGCTCCTCCTTGCGCAGCATGCTGCCGCAGGCAGTGCTTTGTTGGTAAACAGAGTGTGTTATCAGAAAGTTATCAGCCCAAAGTGTGATTTAATATGTTCTTCATCCACTTGTTTATGCTTTCTGTAACTCGCAGCTGAACATCTTGTTTTTTTTTAAAAAAAATAAATCCTCCATTCCAAAAATTTGCTTGATTTTGTCATGCCATTGCATTCTGGGATTTCCACCATGGCATTCTGTATTTAAGTGCACAGCTGGCGGAATTGAGGATGTTTTTGCCTTAAAATGGAAGCAAAGGGACCCTTGTTCAGATGGCAGATTGTGCATGCCTGTTTTTTTCCCATTGGCTTACATCAACATTTTAAAGACATTTTATTGCTATAATTGCATTCTGCTCAGACTTTTTATGCCACTATTGAACCACCTGGGCAGTTTCCACAAGAGGCTGGGAATTCCTGGTCTTGGATTTTATGCTCTGAAGGGCCAAGTAATCAACAGATTACTTCTCTAATCAATGGATTATATGAAAACAAATATAAATATGAATATACTACATAGATTATACTGCATAGTTCTACAAGGTTTTTAATTCTCAGTATTTTTGTCAGGGCTGACTGACAGTTTTTGTTTTGATTGCTGTATTAATGCAGTAAAGGGTATAAAAGCACATTACAAGTCATGCTGTTCTCGCTAGGAGTTGGAACTCATGTTTGTGGTAGGAAATTAATCTGGTTTTAATTGCCTGGGAGCCTGAAGTATGTTCCTTTTTGTAAAGCTGATCTCACATAAATATAAATCCGTAACTGCCTGTTCTTTAATTATGTATTAGTGTATAGTATCTGCATGCTGGATGAGAATATGAGCATCTCCAGTTACAGTGTATTGGAGGTCATTAAATCTTCCCTGTTGGATGAAGTTTAGTAGCACTGCATTTCTAAATACTGTAAAATGAGCTGTGCTGTCACTTGTTTTAGAGTGTGACTGTGTTCAGCTATAGTTAGTTACCTTATCAGTAAGGTTATAGGGGTTTTTTTTACAATATGGTAAACATTTGCTGTAAAATATACTATAAAATTGCAAAAAAATATAAGGTCGTTGTAAATTATTGTGAGATAATTTAATGTAAAATGCAGTAAAGCCTTTGAAAATATTTTTTGGTACTTCATAAATATATTGGCTGAATTTTACCATGGTGAAAAAACATTCTATGAATTTTTTGAAAAGAGGACTAATGTAACCTGCATTCTTACCTGAGTTACAGAGAACAAAAATAAGTGGAGAGAGAAGAGAATTCACTGAGTTGGTTTCTGGAAAAACAGTTAAACTTATTGCATGAATGATTTTAAAATCAAATTGGAAATTGTTCCCAAATGACTGCCTTTTGACTTTCTCTTGGAGAAGAATAATGAATTTGAAATTTATTTGAAAATATGTTGAGGTTCTTTGTTCTGTGGTTTTTTGTTGTTTTTTTTTTTTTTTTTTTTTTTTTTTTTAATAGCCATTACTTAATCAGTAGGGAATGTTAAGTGAAATAATATTACTAAGAGAAAACTTTAAAGTGTTTGGATGAGTAGATTTTTTTTTATGTTGAGGGCACATTACTCTTAACAGCAACTTTGATTCATAGTATAATTGAATTGGTAACTTTGTACAAGTTATGATCTTGGATTTACACTTCAGCCCAAGATGAACAGTAAAAATACATCATTTTCTCAAGGAGAATGTGTTCTTCTGGAGAGTACAGTGGGTGTTGGTTGCGGGTTTTTTTGTGTGTCTGTGATTTTCTTTTTTAATTGGTTGGAGCTTTATTACTCTGTTACATTTCAAATAAATTGAGCATTGTTAGAAGAGCTAATAATGATGATTAAAATAATAAATAAATAAATAATAAAAAATAAGTTATTTTTATAGTAATTATTTAGAATAAAGGTAATTTTTAGTTATTGGCAGGAGAGTATTTGTGAGGTTTGTACACACCGGGGGGTTTTAAGCATGCTGGTCTGATCAGAGCTGTAAGCTGAGTCCACCCATGAACTTGAGTTGACAGAAAAAAGACTCCATGTGTCTTTCAGAGGAAAAGTGATCCCACTTCCATTAGTCTCTCTCCAATGGATTGTTTGTTCCCATAATAAGGTGTCCCAAAGCCAACACCGAGCTCTGTGTAACTGAGCTGCTGTCAGTGACTTTACCTGGCTGTGACTCTGCACTGGCACTGCAATTAATAGCTTTGGGTTTTTTGGTTTGGAAGTGTTCGTTTACCTAGGTTTTTAAAGAATTGCTTTTTATTTTTTATTTTGTTTTTATTCATACGTAAATATGTTCACAGTGACCTAAGGGAGTGGTTCAGAGTTCCTTTTGTGCCAAGTTCTTTTATTTGCTGCTGACCATCACAGTTTGTTGAGAAGTAATTGTGAGCAACTTAAAATGCAAAATGATGCCTGAGATAGATTCTGTGTGAGGAGATTTGGAATGGTTCCCTTTCTATCTCTGACAAAATTATACCTTAAAGTTATTACACAATTAAAATTTAGCTTCCTGTTGGTTGTTACAATTTTCTGGACTTGTTCAGAACATATGTTAAGAAAAGACAGTCCCAATTTTTTTTTTTTCTTTTCTGGTATATTTGGCCATGATCTGTCCAAACTGCTCCAAGACATGTGGCTTCAAGAGTGATGAGCTGCAGAACCAAGATTTTCTGCATGTATCTCACATCATAATTTTAGACTCACATGTTTTGCTGTGCTTTGAACAGAACAGGATTTTTTCCTTTCATTTATTTTTTGTGAAAAGTTCTGAATTAGAGCAATACATCCTAGGATGAATTCAAATTGAATTTATATTACTGAATTCATCCTGTGGTGAATTCAAATTGAATTCATCCTATTGAATTCATCCTGTGGTGAATTCATCCTATTGAATTCATCATATGATTAATTCATCCTATTGAATTCATCCTATTGAATTCATCCTAAGGTGAATTCAAATTGAATTCATCCTATTGAACCTGTGTGCTTTTGCCCCAAAGCTTTGAAGTTCAGTGTGCTGGCCCCTCCTTGGCTTATGGCCATAAAGACCCCATTTCTGCTCTTCCAGGGCTTTTGGAGTTGTGATTTTGGGTTTCTGGAGGTTGTGCATGAATTTGGATGAAATGGCTTTGTCTGTTTTTTCTTTGTTGATATAGAAATACAGAATTTATGTTGTTGTTTTTTTTTTTTCCAATCCTGTAAAAAGTGGAAAGAATGCCATTTTCAAAGCAAATATGTTCTGCAAGTTTCTTGAAAATATACTAATTTCATAATTGTATCATCACATGGTACTTGAAGTTACTGAACAGGATGATTTTAGTGTTTGTTGGTAGGCATGTCCTGAACAGAACTCTCTCTATATATATCATCGCCTTGTGCATTTCGAATAGCATTAAAAAAGGCAATAATCATATTTTGCTGTTCCTAGAATTGTCACATAGGGTGTTGCTGCATGCAGCAACATGGGAAGTTTTTTTTCTGAAAAAAAATTTTGCTTCTCTGTCCACTTGGACAATTATATTAAAATGAAAGCACTTCAATATCTCCATAGATTCCTGCTTTTTAAGGTGCATCATGGTCAGTCCAAAGTGGTTTGATGACGTAATAAAGAAGTGGAATTAAAGAAAAACCTCAGCAATATACAAATCCTTGTACCTTTTGGCCACCTCCCAAAGAATGGCAGAATAGCTGTTAGAAAGGCCTGAATTAAAATGTTAGTAACTGAGTTTGGGTGAATATTATGGATTTCAGAGCAACAGAACCTCTGTTCCTGTTTGCTGCCATATATACCTGATGCGTTTTAGGGTGAAAAATCTTTGCTCATCCACTGAAGCTGAAGTTGGTCTTGAAATTGGAAGAAAAGACGTTGAAGTTTGGATGTATTTTTCCTTACTCTTAGAAGGAAAAGATTATTGATTTCATTTGTCCTTCAGATTAATTTTCTCTCTGTTTATTGAAACTATAGGTTCGGTGAGGTTGGTCTTGACAAAGGCCAGCACTAAACATTAATTCTCAGTTTTGAGCTTTGCAGAAGGAAAATAAAATCCCGAGGGACTGAGAAGAGATTGCCTTTGAGTGGACTTTAAATATGTGCCCAAACAATAGTCTGTGTACTTTATTCAAGAAACAGTGACAACAGTAACTATTTTGACAATGTCTCTATTCATACCTTTGCAGTGATTAGTTGTGAAAGATGTGGTAATAAAAGGATAAAGCAGATCAAATATTTCTTGGGAAAAAAAAATCACTGCTAGAAAAAGTTCCTATAGAATTTGTTGTCCCCGCTCCCCACTTCAATTCAGCTTGTTCTGCCTAGTGTATATTAAATAGTTGAGTGCCTTAAAATAGTAAGCTGTAGAAAACCCAAGGGGTTTGAACAAGAGGTCAGATGTCTTTTATTGCACTTAGAGTTGATATTTGGAAAATAAAGCAGAGTGGAAAACAAGTTGTGTTGTGACAGTGACCAATTTCTGTTGTGAATACCAAGGAAATTCAGACAGCGAGTTTAGAGAACATGACTCATCTTAGGAACACCAGAAAAATGAAGCAGCAAAAAGCATCTTGCAATGTGTTGATTGTTTTGTTTATATTGCTTTTCTGCTCTCAAGATTTTTTTTTTTCCACAAAGAGATGGAATAGATACAAATAAAATAAGAACAAATACTTTGATACAGACCAACAGTGGCTGGCAATGCTGCAATAAATATTTATTGTTAGCCTTAACAAACATCCTCATATTTTGACCTTCTTTGCATTTTCAAGCAAACACTAGCTCTCATTTCAAGTATGGAAAATTTATTATTGTGAAAAATGTTGGCTTGTCATCCCACTGAGAAAGATCAGTAAAAACAGAGAGGAGCACTGTGATCTAGCTTTGATTGGCTTGGAATACACTAGTTGTTGGTGGCTTTAATATTACAGAAATACTACAGAACCTATTTGTCTCATCATGGTTTTATTCTGCTGTACTTACCTTCGTTAGACTCCTCAGTATAATAATAATACTCCAAGAAAAAAGATTGTTACTTTGACATTTGCATGAATGCCAATTGCATGAAAGTGTTTCCATTTTATTTCTCTTTCTTCAGGCAGCAGTTTCCAGGTGTTTCCTTTTCTTCTAGGGAGCTGAAATGTTAGGCAGCATAGCTTGGATGCTGGCTAGCTACTCTTCAGTTCTCCTTTGTAGTATGTTTTAAATAAATCAGTATTGTTGATATAGAAATACAGAATTTATGTTGTTGTTTTTTTTTTTTCCAATCCTGTAAAAAGTGGAAAGAGTGCCATTTTCAAAACAAATATGTTCTGCAAGTTTCTTGAAAATACACTAATTTCATAATTGATAAGCCTGAAACTATACTTATTTCATCATTGCTAAAACTGAAACTATACTAATTTCATCATTGATAAGTCTGAAACTATGCTATTTTTCATAATTGCTAAAACCGAAAATATACTAATTTCATCATTGATACAATTGAAAATATTGTATCAATGTTGAAATCATTGCTAAAACTGAAAATGCACTAATTTCATCATTGATACAACTGAAAATATATTCATTTCATCATTGATACAACTGAAACTATATTAATTTCATCATTGATACAACTGAAAATATACAAATTTCATCACTGCTAAAACTGAAAATATACAAATTTCATCGTTGTTGCTCTTTGTAACTCTTCTGGGAGATGAAACATGAACGGTGAGGTGCTGGGGTTGTGTTCTCAGCTGTTGCAGCAGGGTTTGTGGCTGTATTTCCTTTCTCCCACAGCAAAGTTCTGGATTTCTAGTTTGCTATTTTTTTCAAAAAAAAAAAATCTGGTTTCTGGTTTTCTAGTTTCTAGTTTCTTCACTTGTGAAGGCCAGTTTTGGGTGGAAATCTTCCATTAGGCATGGATCACTATTAAATTAAAGTGTTATATATGGCATTGATGTGGTACTGGCTAAGGGTGGGTTTCTTGCAAGCTAATTTTTCTTCTGCTCATATTTTAAACATGGCATTCATGTTGTTGGATGATTCTTGTGAGCATTTAAGTTGGGAGGAGCACTGCAAAATGCTTTACTCACTGTGCTTGAATGGCTGCCATTCAATGAAACGTTTCTTTTAGGAAACAAGGGGACAAATGCCAACAGCAGGAGCTTCAGAGGGGAGTAATTGTAGGGCTGTCTCTTGTGGTTGTGTATTAAACCATTGGAGGAAGGATCAGCATTTTCTTTTTCTTTTGAGGCTGATTTTTATGTATTTCATTTTTATCACAGAAAGAACTTGGAGGTAAAATGGCTTAGGTGATTATTCTTGCTGAAGGCACCCAAGATGGTCACTGTCAATATGGATTTTTGATTTTTATTTAATCGAAAAAGTGAGCAAACTGGACTGAGGATTGAATAATATAAATAGAAGTAAATAATAAAATTAAATATTTAATATGATTAATTAAAATAATTAAATACATTCTATTAATGGAATTAAACAAATTCTATTAATAGAATTAATTAATAGAATTAATAGAATAAAATAAATTCTGTTAATAGAATTAAATAATTATGCAGTGCAAGGTCACTTTTGGGGAATAACAGCCTTTCGGTTTTTTAGGAGAAATTAATTCTATGTATTGGAAAGAGCTATGGAAAATGCCTTATGTGTGCTTGCTTATCGCAATGTGTTAATGATCTTTATCACAATGTATTAATGAGCCAGAGAGGTTGTCTGGACAAAAAGAGAAATGGCAGGAGTTTGTTCCATGGAATGGGGACAGAGAGGCTGCTCACGGGGCGCTGATGCCCGGGACAGGAGGTTGTTTGCCATGTCCTGTATCCTAAATCAGCATGTCTTGGGGGTTTTGTACAGTTTGCCACAGTCTTCTGGAGATGTTGTCCAATATGCCAGAGTCCTCTTTCAGACAATGTCAGGGTTGTGAGAGGAAGAAAAAACACTTTTTGAAAGATCATCTGATGGAGTGCTTGAAGTAACTAGGGGAAAATGAAGTCATACATCTAGAGGATCAAATTACTTAAAAAAGAATATAAAGTTCTTGCCTTTAAAAAATAAAGAATGAGGAGAGTGGAAAATACTGGAATTGTGAGCTTTTAAAAACAAGCGTTATGATGTTTCAATTTATGTGTCACGTTTGAGTCTCAATTTTGTGTAAATTCTGCAATCTCATTTTGTTACACAGCAAGGAAAAATAATCACAAAATCACAAAAGCTGTCAAGTGTTGTGGAGTAAACTTTATTACATGTGGAACATAATCATTACAGGAATTCCAGATCAGCCATAGTAAAATGAAATGCTTAAAAGGTCTTTATTATGGGAGCTTTTCTGTACAAAGTCTTGTATACCAAAATGGTGAACTCCAACTCTTGGTGTCTCTCTAACTGTAGTAGAGCTAGCTGTAAAATGAAAGCTTTGAAATTTTAGTTTGTTGCTCTCTGTGTGTCATGAAAGAGCCAAATGCTTTCTAAAACCTGCAGTCACAAACTGATTATGAAATTCCCAGGGGGACTCTGATGGGACTATCATAACTTAACAATGGAATGGTGAGTCACTGCAGGAGAAATTCATGTAATAATCTTTCCCAGTATATATAGGACCAGGAGGATAAAATGTCATTTAATTTCATTTGGTTAAAAACTAGTAGGCAAGAGAGAAAGAGGAAGAAAATAATGATGCATCTTTTATTTCAGGCGTGAAAGATGGAAGGAATATGTAAGAAGCATATTACGAAGCAAGATATTACAGTGATTAATTTCTAAATCTGATCAATGCTCCAAAATGGTCATGTTAATATCATAATCATTCTATTTAATAACTTAAGGTGATATTTATATATTTTTTTCAGATTCTAGATGCAGAGTGTAGCTTTTGAGTGGAACAGCTGGATTATGAGGAGGCGGATGTGGATTAAATCTGTTGCTCTCAGGTTAAAGACCATGGCTGGTGTTGCTTAAAGGTTTGGGTTGTGTGTTGGTTCTTTCAGAAAGGGGAATTCAGTGAGTTTGTGTTCCTTCACAGCAGGTCAAGGGCTTGCTTGGGTTCTTCACTGGAGCTTCCCAGTGCTGTCACAATGCTGGGAGTTTGTCACTGTGCCATGGCACAGCCACCCCATCCTCTCTCTTCTCTACCTTGCATTGCCAGTGTTTATTTTTGGTTTATCTTCAACATCTTCTGTGTGGTTTGTTAAGGAGCAGGATGTGTAAAGGGCTTGTCAAGCTTCAAGTGTCTCAAATTTAAAATGAACGAAAGCAGAAGCAGTGTCTGTGAGGAGAGGTGAGACTGTTAAACAAAATATAAGTATTCTTGAATGAGCTAGAACATCTTCAAAAATTCATCTGAAAATGAAAATCTCAGTGTTACATGTTGCTTAAAAAGCAAAATTGCCTGGAGGTTTGGCCAAAAAGGTCCCTGATTTATTTTTTCATGTTCCGCTGTTCAAACATGATGGAACCAAGGACTTAGTGGAAGTGGTGGTGAAAGAAGCATCAAATGTGCTCAGTACTTTGTAGAGATGACCAAAGAAGAGTCAGATGTTTAGAAGACAAGCAGACATGCGAGAAATAAATAAGTAGTTAAACGTATTAGTGGGAAAAGACTATTTTCTGGAAAGTCAATTTGCTAGTGAGTTTAAGTGGAATAAAATTATTATTTCAAAGTATTTTATTTTAAAGATAGAAGTAGTTCTTCTGACACTTCCTATCCCTTCCATGACTCTTCCTCCCAACACTGTAGGTCTGTTTTAGAAAAGGAAATACTGATTTTTTTTCAAAGTTTTCATCCTAGTTTTCTAGCTATGATAAAGAACAAGAGCATTTGTTTGGTTTTTTTTTAACAAAACAAAACAACCAACCCCAACCACGAAGACGTGACTCATGCTGATTAAACTTTTTTTTTTTCCAAGAGGAATTATGATGTAGTTTAGGTTGGTTTTGATTGTAATGTGTTGCTGCACAATAAGTGCAATCCTAAATGACACTTGGGACTCCTGTGATTAAGTTTTTGAGTGCATTTCTGAGTGGGTTAATCTTATGCAAAAAAAAAAAAAAAAAAGGTGGTTTTAATTTTCCGCTGCTCCTCCACATATTTCTAAAGGGATTTTCTAAATGCATTTCCCTGCAGAACGAGAATATAAAAGCTAGATGTCTGATTATTGCTTGTGTACATTAGTTCTGGTAAGGATTAAATGGAAATAACTTGAGTGGAAATCAAAGCATAGCAGATATACCCTGGAAATTTTAAAAGTAATTTAGGAGGTTTTGTATTTTAGATATTTAGGATTTTTATTTTAGTTATTTTTAGGAATTTTATTTTAGTTTTCTAGAATGCATGTTCATTTTTACAATTTGCTAAGCTAAATGCAGAGTGAAATATTACATTTTTATATTAATTTTCATTGAAGGGAGATAATTAAAAAGTAGCTAATTAGTTTAATATCTCAGTCAATAGCCAGTGTTGGATTTTTATGGGTGTAGTAGAAGCAACAGTACAATACAAAGAAAACCCAAAATGACTGGAGTCTTTAATAAGAAAGCTTCTCTGAATCTTACAGGTATGTGTGAACTTATAGAGAACATGCTTGGAGTTTTTAGCATATGCAAGTTTATTTAGAATTTAGCTAAATTCTTATGTTCAGTTGCGTTAAAGAAACAACCACATTTTTTAACTTTCATTTTTGTGTTTATAAATTGGTTTCAAGGAGTATACTTCTGGTTTTGTCATGGCAGAAGATTAATCAGAGTGCTTAAATAGATTGTTTAGAATGGATGGTGTGTCCTCTGTAACACAGATTTGTCTTATAGATACTGCTTACAAAAAATTCTGGGTCAGTGCTTTATTTATTATATATGAGTGATGCAATTTAATATTGGGTGATCACCCAGCTAAATTTTGTTTCCTTCATTAACTTCGTAAAATATTGTAGGGAACTTTTGCTTCTAGAACATAAGCTTAGGAAATGTGATAGTATAGCATGAAGAAATTGGGAAAATACTTGTTTCAGCCACAGTAGAGTTAGATTATTAGTCTCATAAGTATGTTATTTATTTTTTTTGGGGGGGGGGATGGATTTTCTTATAGAAGTCTTCATTTTCTAAAAAATGGTTCTGGATGCTTGGGTCTTCATTGCCTTTGAATTTCTGTTCTTATCCTAAGGAGTTTGTGGTTGAACCTTAGTTCTTTCAAGAGTTAGATTGGATAATTTCACTTAAAAGATGCTTTTACCCTTGGGCTCTATAATTTGTGAGAATAAGTTTAGTTCATGTAACTATTGAATATGAATGCGATTGTATTTGGTAAGTAGTTGTTCAATACATTCAATATGTATTGAATATGATTGTAATTGGTAAGTAGTTTTCAAAGCCTGTTTCACATAAAAAAATAATCTGAGAAGTGGGGAAAAAAAACAAACAACGTGTAGATATAAATAATGAAGTATATGGAGAATTTGTTTTTCAGGTCTAGCTTGAGTTTCCCCCAGTCAACAGAGGTCAGTTCAATCAGGTGAGAGAAGAGATTTATGGCAATACCAAGGTGCAGAGAGTTAGTCACATTTGTACTTTGGTTTAGATACAATGTCACAAAAACAATAAAAATCCTTTACTTTCTGTGCTCCAGTATGCATTCCCTAGACCCCTTGGCCATTTGAAACGAAAATATTTCCTAGGTGGAGTTGCAGTCATACAACCTCTGCATTGCTGAGTGAAGAGCCAGTTATTGCTGTCACCAATAATAGTTCCTGCCTTGTTATCAGTCAGGTACCAGCCAAAGGAGGAAGGGGGCATGGGGCTGCTTCTTTATAGGGAAAAGAAGGCTTAATACAACATTAACTTCCACTAAGAGATTTGGGGGTTTTTTTGTTGTTGTGGTTTTTTTAATTTTTTTTTTTTTTTTTGGTGGTTGTTGTTGTTTTTGGTTTGGGGTGTTTTTTTTGTTTGTTTTTTTTGGGGTTTTTTTGTTTTGTTTTCTTGTTGTTTTTTTGTTGGGTTTTTTTTTGTGTTTTTTTTTTGTTTGTTCGCGGGTGTTTGGTTTTCTTTTTTGTTTTTAGTTTTGTTTTGATGAGAGATTATTTTGTGCAGAATTGCAATGATGTCAGAATGCAAGAAACATTTCCAAAAAAGGCAACGGTGTGTTTTCCTCTAGTACACAAGGGGGATTTTCAAACTTAAGTTCCGCACCAGCCATCAGTTTGTCAGTGCTCTGAGGTGAAAGTGTTTGTGTTTTCCCTCCCCAGCGTTTCCTGGACATGACATTCGGAGCTGGAGGTCACACAGCAGCTCTCCTGGAGAGAGCCAGAGACATCACAGTGTATGCCCTGGACAGGGACCCCACAGCCCACAGCATAGCTCAGCAGCTGGCAGCAGCCTACCCGTAAGTCGTGTCCTCCTGTCCTATAAAAACGGCTGGGATGAGGTTGGTGCTTTGGTGTTTCAGCAGTAATTGAATATATTTTTATATACTATAATATAATAAAATATAATATATCAT
>VZSU01000608.1:191230-215762 GCA_013398715.1 Nesospiza acunhae | reverse complement strand
ATAGCATTTTATATATATAATATATATTATATTACTATATATTTTATTTTATAGATATTATATGCAATTGCTTTATTAAACTATATTATATTACACTAATACTATATTATATTACATATTAAAGAAATGCTATACTAAAAGAGATACTAAAGAAAAACCCGTGACTGTCTGAGACAGCCAGGACACAGCTTTGACCCAACTGGCCAAGGAATCCAAACAACCCTCAGCAGAATCCAGTTGACAAATCACTTTGTAAGCAATCTCCGTAACACATTCCACGTGTGCCAAACAACAGGAGCAGTGAATAGGGATGAGAATTGGTTTTTTCTCTCTGTGCTTCTCTAGGAGAAGTCCCTGGGAAGTTGTGCCTGCTGCTCTCTGTGAAGAGAGCTGTGGCCACACAGAGAGGGGGAAGAAGCTTCTGAAATAATTTCCAACAAGTGCAAACCCCTGTGTGTCTTGGTTAAGGAGATGGAGCTGAATGTGGGTGATTTGGGTTCCTTTTCCATACAAGTGTCCAGATCCTTAACTTACTTTTAAGGACCTGGTAGCTCAGCTTGATGGAATGCAATATCAAGTGTTGCTTTAACCAGTGGTAATTTCAGACATGCTCATGATATTCTCATTCTTTAATTCATCTGTATCAGGGTGGTATGAAAGTGCTCAGGAAATCTTTAAAGTTTACTGCTACAGCTTTTAAACTGAGAGTATTTCTAACAGTTCTCTGAGGCTTAATTTGGGTTGTAGATTTTTTTTCTAAAAGCAAAAAGTGTTTTCAATACCCATCAAGTAAATAGTTACCATACTGAAATAATCTTTGCATTTTTTTTGATCTGCAAAGGAGATATCAGCTTTTTCTTTCAGCCAATTTTCCTTCTTGGTTTTGATGATAAAGTTTCTTAGAGGTGTTTGGATGACTTAAGGACTTTCATACTGCTTTTGTAACCATCTTGTTACTAAAATGATTGTAGAGCTTAAATTCTAATTATTAACACTTTATAATATATGTTTCAAAAATATTTATAAATATCTTATAAACAGCTGAAGCATTTTTTTCCAGATGAACAGTTGAGTTCTGGGTTTATTTTCATTACAGTAACAAGGGTTCACAGTTTGATTTTTATGAAAATAATCCTTGTTTCATAAAGGACACCGACACAGTACTGCTTTCATATTTTCTAAAATTCAGTTTTTCATAATAGCAAAACTCTGTCTGACGGGAAGGCAGAGAGGAAGGCAATAATTTCCAATCAGAAGGTTTTTGTACCTGGTGGCTGGTTGTCTACAGATCTTTTTGTCTTGATAAGGAGATACTATTTTCATATTCCTTAGCAATTTTGTACCAGGCTGCATATTTAGCTTATTTTTGCTCACACTGACAACGGGAGGCATTAAAACACTCTGCACAATCAAGAGGACATAAACTGATTTAAAATACTCATCCTTGTATCAAACAATACAGACAAAAGTTGGTTTCATCAGTAGATAGAGGATAATCATTGGGGATAGAAGACAGCAGCAGTTTCCTGTGAAGGTGGAAATTACATAAATGTGTGGACAAAAAGATGCTTGTCACTTACTGAGAGAAGGTCAAGTCATGCTGGTATTTAAGATAAACATGTGATTTACTAAGTGGCTAAATTAACCCCAAAAAAAAGCTGATAGCCTCTGATTCATAATCTTATTTCTTCTTTGATAAAAAGGAAAACAAGTAACTAAATGGAAATATTTGTAAACAGATTTTTGTATCAGAACTGAGCTTCACACTTAACTGTGAAATATAAAAACGTACAGAGAAATTCAGATTATTTTTCTGATTGAGTCATTGGGCTTCAGATACCCTTATTCTTAAATGCATTAGGATCATGCATATAGGTGACACAGACCATAAACATGAATTACTTTGACTACATAATTCTGGTTTTTCCTTGTCATGATAATAAACATAATTTGCATTTTAATTTGATTTTAGTCTTCGTGACTCAGCTGTGCCCAGTATTGTACAGAATATTGAAAGGGCTGAAAGTAAAAGCAGGCAGTTAATTGCTGCTTTGTATTTGGATCCCTGAAAAATACAGCAACTTAGCTTGATCAAGAAGCAAAGGTTTGGGTAGAGAGATTTCAGAGAATTTCAGTGTAAAATTCAAAAGAAATTTCTGTGTAAAATTCAAAAGAAATTTCTGTCTAAAATTCAAAAGAGTTTCTGTATAAAATTCAAAAGAATTTCTGTGTAAAATTCCAAAATCAGTAATTTGGAACGGAAGTTGCCTGAGGCCTTGCCACCACTGAATGATGCAAGTGTTTGAGACCAATATTGGCTAAGTGGTGTTGACACAGAGAGATTTACAAGGAATAATACAGGTCTCATATCTCACCAGCACAAACAATCTGTGTTGTTGGTGCTGTTTATGCTGTCAGTCTCAATGTGGTCACGAGAAGTTAGAGGCTGCTGCAACTTAAATATTTAAAATCTCCTTCACCGGAGTCTTAGGGTCAGTTTTGGTTCCTTGGGCTGCAGCCTGGACTGAGGCTGGAGTGGTGTGTGACTCCCAGCACGCCAGTGCATTCAGCCCTTTCTGCAGTCTGCTTTTAGGTGCATGGTAGCACCCAGTGAGTGCAATATTAAAATTAAATACCTTCTGGCATTCAGCAGTGTTTTAGCCAAAAGCTGGTGATGCATGAAATTATGCTGGTACATTTTGGTGTTCTAAAACTTAAGAAGTAAAATTAGTTTTCCGTAGATAAGTAAAAATTATGTGTCATGGCAGAATTGAATGTGTACTTTGTTACTTTTCCAAATAGCAGGACCAAAAAGGTGTGAATATTGAATGTTGTGTGAACATTTTGAATAATCAGTAGTGTCACTTTGTTAAATTTAATGCTGCAACAAAGCTGATTTCACTCAGAGTGAGCTGACCATCTTGGATACCGCTCTGAGAGTATAAAGGGCAACTTCTTACCTCAAGCTAACAAAATTTGGGTATGTAAATTGGAAATTTTCTTATGCAGAAATTTATGTCCTTCAGGTTAATCTGGTATATGTCAATACCAGCAGCTGAGGAAAGGCTGAATACAAAGGTTAATGCTAGTGTGATAATGAAGTTATTATCATGGTAATTATCATGGTAATGAGGGGGAACCCCACAAATAGGTTTACTTTTACAGTATGCTTAAGGTAGGATTTTTGTGGTATATGTGGTTGTGGTATGACTTGTGTGGTTCAAATCATCTTATTTTCTGCCTGTTTGGAAAGCATACTGTGCCATGAAAAATATTTAGATTTCCCAAAATAAAATGCATAATCAAAATAGCTTTCTCTTCAGCCTTCAAAATAACCTATTTGGGTTATTTTCAAATAGATTTCAAATAGACTTTACAAACTTTCAAATAGAATAAAAATAAGATTAAAAATAAGATTAAAAATTGACTAAACTTTCAAATAGATTAGCAATAATATTAGCTAAAATGGCTGGTAATAATGAGAAGATGACATGACCTGTCATAAAACCAGGCTTTGAGCTGGTTGTAATATTTGCTGTATAGAACAAAGTGGATGAGACCTCTTGAGTTATTCTGGTGACAGAAGATGGCACAGAATCACAGAATAGTTTAGGTTGGAGGGCACCGCAGCAGGTTCTGTCCAACCTCCCTGCTCAAGCAGGGTCATTGCAGAGCACTCTGCACAGGGCTGTGCCCAGCTGGTTCTCAGGTATTTCCCATGAGGAGACTCCACTCCTCTCTGGACAAGCTGTTCCAGGGCATGGCCCCCTGCCCAGAAAAGAAGTTCTTGCTGATATTCTGGTGGAACTTGCTGCGCATCTGCCCATGGCTCTGTCTCCTGCTGCTCCTCATCACCGAGCAGAGCCTGCTCCCTGCTCTGAGCCCTCCCTGCACACACTGGCAGGGTGCTCCCCTCTCAGCAGCCATCCCTTCTGGGGCTGGACAGGCCCAGCTCCCTCAGCCCATCCTCATAAGAGGTGCTCCATCCCTTCATCACCTTTCTGACCCTCCCCTGGGTCTGCTCCAGGAGCTTCGTGTCTCTGCTGTGCTGAGGAGCCCAGAGCAGGGCACAGCGCTCCAGATGTGCCTCACCAGGGCTGAGCAGAGGAGCAGATCACCCCCCTCGACCTGCTGTTCTCCCTAATGCCCCCCAAGATCCCACTGCCTCCTTGCCCACAGGGCATGCTGCTGGCCCATGGACAATTTGTCATCCACCAGGACCTCCTGCTCCTTTTCCACAGAGCTGCTGCCCAACAGGTCAGCCTGTGCTGGTGCATGGGCTTGTTCCTCCCCAGGTGCAGGATCCTGCATTTCCCTCTGTTGAATTTGACACAGTTCTTCTCTGTCCATCTCTCCAGCCTGTCGAGGTCCCTCTGAAGGGATGCGCTGCACTCTGGGGCCATTTCTCCCATCTTTATGTCATCAGCTGTGCTGGTGTTCACAGGGGGTCCCAGGATGAGGGAAGAGATGAGAACCCTGACTCCAGGTTTCAGAAGGCTGATATATTATTTATGATATATATTATATTAAAAAATGATATATTAAAACTATACTAAAAGAATAGAAGAAAGGATTTTATCAGAAGGGTGGCAAGCAAAGGAAAGGAATGATAATAAAATCTTGTGACTGACCAGAGAGTCCAAGACAGCTGGACTGTGATTGGCCATTAATTAAAAACAACCTCACGAGACCAATCACAGATGCACCTGTTGCATTCCACAGCAGCAGATAATCATTGTTCACATTTCCTTTCTGAGGCCTCTCAGCTTCTCAGGAGAAAAGATCCCAGCAAAGGATTTTTCAGACAATATGGCGACAATCAGCAAGCATGCTGAGGGGGCATCTGCCCCTTGGTCCACGTCATTGGTGAGTAACACAATGAGTGATTACACAATTCTGGGACCATTATTGAACCTTGGGGGGCACCAGCAGTGACAGGCCTCCAACCAGACCCTGTGCCCCAGCCCTTGGGATCTGCTGTGCAGCCACTTTCTGGAATGTGTGCTCCTCCAGGCCAGCTCCCTGGCTTTGCTCATGAGGACCTTGTGAAAGCTTTGCTCAAGTCCAGCCGGACAATATCCACTGCTTATTTCCATTCTGCTCTTCCCAGGTGTTTGGACTATTGTGGCTTTATGGGGAATTTAGCAGAATAGAGCAGCAGCCGTGGCGGACGCTGGTTTTTTGGTCTCATCTGTTTCTTTGTTTTGCATGGTCACATACCTGATGGACAGGGCACCAAAACTATGTCTAGAGGAAACCTTGAGTTGTATTTCCTTGGATATATTGCAGATAAAAAAATGGACTGAAAAAGAAATCTCTGTAGGCTTTTGATGTTAATTTGATGTCTTTTTTCATAGCTCTTTAGTTGAGATACTAGTTTATTATAAATTCAGATCTGTCATAGCAAGAACTGTGAATAAAAAATATTACTGAATTTTAAAAACTTAAAATTCAATACTCCTTTTGTGCAATGACTTCATTGCTTAAAACAAAAACTGAATCTCATTGTATAATCATGGGAATTTCTTGCTTTCAAAAGAATATTTCTCCATTTTTAATTATCATAATTAATAAGATAGTAAACTTTGAAAAATAGAAGTGTGCAGAACTAAAAATGTCTTGTTTTCTCCTATCTCCATTGCTACAGGAAAAAACGCCTGTATTTGGGTGCCAAACTGGAAGCTTCTCAATGATTTGGCGTTGCACATTTCACAGAAATAGATAAATATGTAATAAAATTATGGTACATCAAAATGTTTATGCATTAATTCTGCATTCAGAGAGGCAGTGTAAACCCTTTAATTACTGAATCTTGCTTTTGAGTTTTCAGCTCCAAATTGGATCAGTCAGGCAGGTTTTTATCTCTGGAAGGAAACTCCTCCTGGTAGACTTTGAGGTGCAAGTCACACCTTGATCCTTTGCACCCACAGCCCTTGAATCCAGATTTTTGCCCATATTTTGTGGCTCTAATATGGCCTGCCAAGGTAATAGAGGAGAAAAACCAAAAGCTGTATTGAAATGGAATTAAGTATACTATTTACCTGCTATCTACAGAGGCAGGTACTTTGCCTTGGATTTATTTAAGGTATAACACTCCTGGATCAACCTCATTTATTTCTATATTGCCTGTTCTCATCTTGCTCTTTGAGTTCTGGCTAATAGTTTCCATGCAGACTTCATGCGACGTGTAATGATGAAGGAAGGTCTGCCGGCATGTGATGCTCTGGAAAATCCTTCTTGATGCTTTTTTGAAGTGAGGGTGGCGCTGACGTTGTCCCGGTTCTCGGGGATCTGCCCGAGAGCTGGCAGGGCTTTGACATCGGCCGGCTCTCCTGGCACGTTCTGCTCCGGCCTCCGTGTCCAGCTGCTTGTGTGGCTCCTCGCCGGTCCTCCTGTGCTGCACTGCTTGCGCATTTCCCTCCTGGGCTGCCACAGGAGGCACATTTTGCCAGTAAGTACTTAGCCAAAGCTTTAATTGCCCCAGCCTTTTCAGTGAAGTTAATTACCGGGGTCGCCTGTGCCATGCCTCAGTGTTCGAGATCTTCACGGTTTATCCATTTTCAGTTTCTGCTCCAGGCCAGATGTGGGTGTTCTTAAATCCAGCTCAGGATTTCTCTGAAAGTGGTTTGCCCTGCTTCTTCCTCTTGGCCCTGTTCTCTTTGATGTAGTCAGCATTTCCCTGTTCAGCCAAGCTGGCATCTTGCTGTGGCTTTTTGTTTTCATATGGGTGTGGGCTCCTACGGATTCCCTTGCACTTGGCAGGAATTGTTCATGGGGTTTGACCTGTTGTCCTGAGTTCCATCTCATGCCAGGAGGACCTCTTGTTTACCTGTTCCCTCAAAAGGCTGAGGTCTCCTGTGTGAAAAACACCAATCACTTGCTTTTAAAATTTTAAAAGTTTAATAACAATAAAATGGTTATAAAAATAGTAATACAATTAGAGTAATAATAATTTGGACAATTTGAATTAGGACAATATGAGAGAATAGAAACAAAGGGACATCTGAGTACCTTTTCTGGGCAAAATAAGCCTGGAAAAGGACCCACATTAATAGAGGATTAACCCTTAAAAGCAATAACCTGTTGCATATTCATACACCTCATACATGATGCATAAATTCCATTCAAACAAAGGATTCTCTCTGGTCAGTGTCAACTTCTTCCTCTGAATCCTGACAGTGTCTCCAGGGCTGATCAAGGCAGGAAGAAGTTCGTTTATTCTGACAATGGAGCAATAAATTCTCTTTCTCTAAAAGATTTGGGTGTTCTGTGGCTGCTATCTCAGTGTGAGTCCTTTCTTTAAAAAAGTACCTTATATAGCATAGTTTCTATTTTAACATTATGTTATAACCTAAAACCATATTTAACACACTACTTAAGAAAATTAATACAGCGTAACTTTCTAACATAGCACATAAAATATTCATTTTAATATTTGTGAAAAGCCAAACATAAAATAGGCATTTTTCACATCCTGGATCCTGTGGTTTCTAGTTTGTTGTCTCCTCTGCTACCATCACCAGTTTTGCAGTTTTGCCTGAAGGCTTGGATTGCAGGGTGTCACTGTATCTAGGATCAATGGTCAAAAGTATTATTAGACCTTTGTATTGCTTCCATGAAAAATAATCTTTTAATGCACCCTTCACTGTTATTCCTCCAAAATCTGTTTGAGGCTGTGTCAGGAGCTGTGACACCTGAGGTGTCAAATTTGTGTGGAATACTTGTTTCTAAAACCAGAAGGTTTTTACCAACTCCTTATTTATGGTGTTGTGTAGTTTACTACAAGTGTTCCCTCTTGTCCTATGTTGAATTGGCCTAGCACTTTTTTACTGATTCATTTCATGAAGTGTTCCATTCCATTTTTAAGTTATAAAATGAATATAGTTTCTGATACTCTTAGTAGCATAAAGTTTCAATTGCTTTTGAGAAATAGAAGTTGTCATTTATCTGTTTGTCTTTGAAAGATGCTGCAGAGGAGAAACGTAACTTGCATAACACATCAAGTACAAAAATGATCTCCTAAGATGAATTTCAGTCAGTTGTGTCACTGACAGCTTTGTTTAAATTCATCAGAGAGCATTATACTTGTCAGAGATGAAGTTGGACTTAGCTGCTATTTCTTTTAAAAATATTGTTTGTGTTGTGAACATAAATGCTGGCAAACCCTCTAATAATTATGACTGACCTGAAGCTGTTTGAATATGCCTTCTAAAGAAAAAAAGAACAACAAACCAATGAAAAGCAAAGCCTGTACTGTAAATAATAAGCAACTTGATGATAAGTTGAAACTCATTTTTTCAAAGGAGATTATAAGGTTTAAATAAGATTTTTTCCTTTGAATTGCTGGAGGGATTTTTGAAGGTTCCTGTGTAAAAGTCAAGCAGGGAATGAAGGGCATCTCAGAACTCTTTTTGTTTACTGCCTGTGATAAGTTTTGGGGAAAAAAAAGTTGTGGTTCAAGGTTCAGGGGTTCTTAGCAAGCATTGCTGTATGGGGAGGTGAAGCCCCTCTCTGAAAGCAGCACGTGGTCTTGGCCTGTGCTCTCACCTGAGCTAAGAGGGGATTCCATAATTATATTTGACTTTATTCTAGAGTTAAATTATTTAAAGAGAAAAGGAAATTATAATTTACTGGTTTAACTCATGCCCTAAGTCAACACAGTTCATCTGCAATGCTCAACCCAGTCACAGCTTTTTACAAGTTTAACACACATATCTAAAGCATTTTCATCTTGGAATATTTTAATCTTGAATGACAATTTCAATAAGAGTTTGTATAAAAAAGAATGAGCACCCTTTAACTAGAACCAGAATGTTCTTGTTTTGTCTTTCTGATGTCATTCTGCCCCATAATCAACTTTAGGAGGTACTGCAGGGGGTTTGGAGTTTGAGTGAGTTAATAATTAATAAGGATTTACATGGCCTTTGTGTCACCTTTTATTTCCAAATCATTTGCTAACAAGTCACCTAAGGGCTTTAAATTGACCAGGACAATAAGCATCAGGAGCCTGTGGTGCAGTTGATGCTGATGAACAAAGAAAATAAATTATAGAAGCAAAAATAATTATTACTGTAAGGAATACAAAGAACCAATTCAAATAAAGATTTTTTTTTTTTGTTGGTAGTTTTGTGTAAAACCTAAACCTTCCTCCTTATATTTGAAGCAAAGATTATTCAATTTATCAAATGTTACTCCATTGCTTTTGCTCAAGAGCATCCACTCAAATGGATGTCAGTATTGTGTAATTTTTTTTCTTTTTTTCCTCTTTCCTCTAAGTCACTCTGGAGATTGCCATTACAGAAGGAAGGCACTTAATATTTCAAATATTTCAGGACTAGAAGAGCACATCCTTTTCTATGAGCTATTGAAGGTTTCTGACTAAAAGGTAGAGTTTCTTCTGGTCTCTCTCTTAAACCTTGTGGTCCTTTCAAATCAGAGCAAATATTTAGTAAACCTTCAAGTAATGATAACTAGTGCCTTTGAAAGAGACCAAGTTTTGTTGTATGTGAAACAAGGGGATTTTTTTTTTTTTTTCTTTTTTTTGCCACACTCCCCTCCAGGTTACTTGACTGCATCAATTATATGTAGGCAAATCTTGATTTTTTTGAACAAGACTTGTGGCAAAATTTCCTTTCTCACTCCAAAATTCTCATCATAGATTTCCTCCTCTAATACTTAGATAATTGGATTACAAATGCAGATTGTTGCAGTTGGTGCCACACTTTACTCCCATTCTTCTACAGGCTCTTATAATTTTTAAATCTCTCCTGCCCAAAGATTAGGTCAGTGTAGGTAACTTGTGAGTGTTCCAGCAGCCTTTTACAAGGGTGGGATTTCATGTGTGTGATCTCTGATCTGCAGTGCTGGGAGCTCCTTGAATTCCCTTTGCTTTGGAGGCTGTATGGAATGGTATAAATTTCTCAGTATCCTTGAACTGAACATTGGAGAGCCTACAGGTCAAAAATGACAATTATCCCTCTGGAGTTAATGAGATTTCTTCAAACTCCTTTCTAGCCTTCTGTGTTACCCTAAGAATATTGTCCTTTCCTTCCCTGTGAGTGCAGCCATGTTTGCACATCTAAAACTTGTTTTTGTGTGTAGAGCAAGGATTAGAGGATTGCTTAGGCTGGAGAAGACCGCTAAGTGCCACTGTTAACCCTGCACTGCCAGGTCCTCCATGTCCCTAAATTCAAGTGTTAAGCACTGTGTGTTCACATTCCTCAGTGGAATTATTCAGCTCCATCCATGCACCACAGCTTTGCCCATCAGCTGGGTGGCTGAATCCCTGAACCATTAAACTGTTATTTGTACAGGCACAGCCCAAGGTGTCATCTTGTACACAATGAAGGGGTAATTTGTTTAATTGTTGCGCTGCAGAAGGAATGGAAAGACAAAGCTTCTTTGCTACTTAATGTGTTTATTCAAGCAGGACTCAGAGATGCGTTGTAATGCAGATTTTTACAACTTGGGTTTTACTATGCTGTCTTCTGGGTAAAGGTACTATAAATACTTTTTAAATGTCACTTTCACTCAAAATTGCTTACTCTGATTTTGGCCATAT
Source organism: Nesospiza acunhae (assembly GCA_013398715.1). Lineage (NCBI taxonomy): Eukaryota > Metazoa > Chordata > Aves > Passeriformes > Thraupidae > Nesospiza > Nesospiza acunhae. The sequence continues at coordinate 205,201 of VZSU01000608.1, read as the reverse complement.
GTTTTGAAAAACAAAAGTAAAATTATATCTGCCTCATTTTGCCCTCTCAAATCTAAGTAAAAGGATATTATGAGGTAGAAAATACTATTTTTATACCCTCTGTCACCTTTGTTAATATTTTATTAGACATAAATCATGTAGTTTCAGGCTGCATAGTGTCAATATGGTTCACTGTGCGTTCTATTTTTGTAACTTTATTTAAAACTGACATGTAACTTGCTGTACCTGAAACCCCAAATGAGCCAGTTATTGGAGTGTAACAAAGTTCTGACGTCAGAACTGCTATTTATTCCACCGGCAACCATTAGAGATGCATTACCCTTTGGCACTCGTGTTTTCAGAAACACGGTTAAATTTTTATGACTGGCTCTAGCCAATTAGGATCCTATCTCAAGATAGAAATAAGGGAAGGGATCTTTTTTATGACTTACTAAATGTAGCTTTCCAGAAACAACATAATTAAAAAAAAAAAAAAAAAAAAAAAAAAAAGTGAATGGTTGCACTCAGAGCTCCCAAAAGGTTCTGTGGGGCCACACCTGGGCTCTCCTGCTGGCTGCACACATGTGCTTGGGAGGCAGGGGTGCAGCCCTGCCAGAGGCGCGAGCCTTCATCGTCAGGTTTAATGTCATTACAGCTGAGTCATCCTCTCAGCTCAGTCTGGGAGCTCCAGCAGGAGGGGCCAGGTAGGGAGAACTGGGGAGATGCAGTCTTGGATTTGTGAGGTCACCTGTCATTGGAAGGAATGATGAATCTGACTCCATGTTCTCAGAAGGCTAATTTATTATTTTACGATACTATATTATATTAAAGAATGCTATACTAGACTATACTAAAGAGTACAGAAAGGATACTTACAGAAGGCTCAAAAGATAATAATGAAAACTTGTGGCTTTTTCCAGAGTCCTGACACAGCTTGGCCCTGATTGGCTGAAGAGTGAAAACAACTCAGATGAAACCAATGAAACAATCTCCAAGCATAAACCAAAGCAGCAAAACACAGGAAAAGCAAATCAGATAATTATTGTTTTCCTTTTTCTCTGAGGCTTCTCAGCTTCCCAGGACAAGAATCCTGGGCAAAGGGATTTTTCAGAAAATATGATAGTGACAATGCAGGAGGTGTGGAGAGGCTGGGCTGGTCACAAACAAATGGGGAGCAGTTTCACTGGAGGTTTCTGATGCTGCCTTTTCCCTCTAGAAGCTAAACTTTAACAACACTTAAGAGTTTTTGCAGCATATTTTTAAAGTGTATTTGTAGCATATATATTTTTTAAGCATATTTTGTACCATATATTTTAAACATCTTTGTAGACCCTACGCACCAAGAGGTATGCAGCAGCTGCATGAGAAGGTGCTGTGGAATGTGATTCCTCCTTGTTGGTTCGCTGCATAAGAAATGTCTGCAAGTAGGACTTAGAGAAAACACCAGATGTGCTTTCCTTCTGTGTGATGTTCAGTGATCTTCTCCTGAGGGCTTGGTGGTCTGCACTGTGCATTCAGGCATGAATTCAGATCTGCCCGTTGACTGAAGTTACAAAATGCTTGTTTGTACTCGTGGCTTTGCTGATGTGCTGTGGATTTGTTTGGAAGGGAATGATCTTTTATATAAGGTTATTATTCCATTCCTGCACTTTATTAATGGTACTGTGTTCTTTGTATCAGTAGTGAAAATATCACCAGTTTTTGTCATAGGTTGTTCCCTGCAAAAACTGCTTCTCTTCAAGGCTCTGATCTTTATTGTAAGAGGGCAACTCTAACATGTTGTGCAAAAGGTTGTGGCTGCAATCTAAATTTGGCAGCTATATCCTGATTTTCCAAGTAAATAGAAGCTGCTTGATCTTAAAGTATCAGCTATCTGCATTTATGTGTAATTTAGTTGTAATGTGATTTCCAGGCCGGCAATTGTTTTTTGAGCGGCCACAAGAGGGAAGCTTTTTGGATATTCTGTTTCTGGTTCTTGTGTTTTGCATGTGTGGAACCTTTGACATCCCTCACTGCTCTCTCCTGTAATTTGGGCATTCTGGGTGCAGCACCTCAGAAACTTTTACCTGTCTTTTTTTCTTTGCCTGACTTTTGTTGTGTTTTACCAAGCTGTAACCTTACTAAGTTAATGGGGACATACATTTTCTTCGTGGCTGAGAAAATTGTTGAAGGTAGAAAAAAGTAGGTGTGAGGCCCTACAAAGAAGGGGTTGTTTGACTGGAGGGACTAGCCAGGAGGTGGCAGAATTTGGAGACCATTGAAACAAAAAGGAGAAAATATTCCAGAAGAGAAGGAAAACTGCAGGAAGTGTTTCCAGTTTCTTTGGGGAAAACAGGAAGGCAATTAGAGAGGGAGGAAGGATTTAATTGCCTAGTAATTTTATGAGGGAGGCATTAAGTCTCCCGGAAAGCCTTGTTGGTTCCTCCTGGGTGAACATTTGTCCTGAATCTCCTCTCAGAGCTGTGCAGTCATTGCCCTGGCATCAAAGCTTGTCACATCAAAAATCTCAGTTGTCTTTCTGAATGATCCTTCCAATATTTTCTCTAAAGAAATTTTCTGGTGCAGAGACCGCTTGTTTCTGCTTCTGGGTGTCAAGAAGGAGACGAGGAGCAGCTTTTTGTCCTTGGAACAGGCACCTTTTGAAGCTCTGTGTTGGCTAGTTGCTTGTGGTGCCTGACTGGGAATGTGAATACAGGGCTGACTGCTTCTGGAAGATGGAAACCTACTTGAAATCTCAGATTTAAGAGGTTAATCCAGCTTTAAAATTACAATTCAGTATTTCAGCTGTGTTTTCCCGGGTGCTTGCAGAGATTTAGGCCATATTTGGAACAGTAGTTTTTGGATATCTAAATAGTGATTTCTCCTGCTATTACGCATGCAAAAAATGAAGAAATGATTTCTTGGAGAACGTGCTGTAAAAAAGGAGATTAGAGTAATGATTGGTAAAGTTCTGAAGTAAATGGTCAAAATGAATTTGTGTTTAGGCTCTCACAACCTGCAGAAAATCCAGGTAATTGCAATGTGGATATCCCTAACAGGCAGATTTTTTAAAATCATGAGCTAAGGTTCTTGTATGTCATCATACAGTCATACAGGCAGTAGGTGCACATTTTCACTGTAGTTTTAATGGCTGGATGTTTTTCAGCGTTCCTTCTCCTTTCCCGCCCACTCCCAAAGAGGTACTTTTATCACAAATGCTAGCCTCTTAGATTAATCTGCTTGACAATATTAATCTCCTTCAACACACTACATTAACCTTTATAGGAGAATGTCTGTAATTCAGCCACCCTGTATTCTCATTGGCACAGGAATGAACAAAGTCTCTAATACATGACAGTGATGATACACGAATTAATTTCAGATGAATTTTTCTTAACATTTGCTGTTCCATGAGAAATTGGATTGAATTAGACATGCAAGATTCACAAGTGATTACCCAAAGTCCAGTTTGTGAGCTACGGTAGTGGAGAGCTTTTGGGGAAGAACTGAATCATACCTACAAATCAGTGTTTCAGCCCTCCAGCTCCAGTGGTTGGTTGGTAAAACTTGGTTTAACTAATGAGCTAAAAAGGCTGATTTTCATTTGTGCTGGACTGTAAAATGTCAGTGATTTCATATCATTTAGGTAGGATTTATTTGTAATGACCGTGAATATGTTCAATTTGATCACTATCTGTATCATACTGGAGAAGAAGCCTGGCTCATAACAATTTGTTTTATACATTGGTAAATTAGATAACATAGCAAGAAATAAGCATCCTAAGTAAAGACAAAATTTCTTATTCCTAGGAAGTGGGAAAAGTTTTCTATGTGATGCTTTCTGTGGTAAACACCTCTTCATTGTTCACAGACCATGGAAATTATTATGTTGCAAGAATACCTATGGGATTGCCTTGAGAGATGTAGAAAAGCAGTGGGGAAGAATATGGAAGAGAGCAGGGAATGAATGAACATGTGAATTGGGAAAATAGAGCAATTGAAGGGTAAAAAGCAAGTCTAGAGGACGAGAGCTATGTGTAAGTTCTGATGAGAAAAACTCCAAGAAAACAAGTGGTTTGAATAATTCATGATTGAAGGGAATATTATGAGACAGAGATAAAATGAATGGAAGAGATGCAAATATGGAATGTGACAGCAAAATACAAAGAACAGAAATTAAATATCAGTTGGCCATTGGACAGCAGCAGTTAAAATTGATGTGTAAGTCAGGGATAGCCAAAAAAGAGCTTGATGTGAGCTCCAGGGTACATCTTCAGGACATGCAGTTCAGGGGGATGAATTGAGTGAAAGACAGGTTTTAGTCTTTTGTTTAGAGGGGAAAAAACCTGAAAATTGTGCATGGCTGTGCATTTCAGCCTAGCTGCTTCTTCTACTCTACAGAAACATATGTGGCATGTCTTACAGCTGCCTTGGGAAGTGCTGTGGCTCTGCACCTCTCTGTCCACTCCAGCATGAAATCAACCAGTGAAAAGGCTTCTGAGTACTCTGCTCCCTTCAGACTTGACTGGAAATTATCCACTTTGTTTGTTTGTTTGTTTGTTTTGTAACATCTGTGTTCATACGTTCAGCTTTGAGCTAAAATTTTCAATTTCGCAAAGAAACATGGGTTCTGCGTGTTATACCTGTTTAAAAATACCCCAAATAATGACTCTAAAAATAGTTTTGGTTGGAAGAGAACCTTAAAGATTGTCTGGTTCCAACCCCTGCTCCATGGGCAAGGATGCCAACTATCTGTGTCCTTGTTGTAATACAAAGAAATAAAGATACTGGTAAGATGAAGAAACCCCCGATGCAGTTACAAGAGTATCAGGACAGAAGAAAGAACAGAGTGACACAGGCAAAAATTTCATCAGTCACTTTTCCAAAGATGTGAAATCAGATGTTACCAACTTGAAATTTAGCTTGCCAACTTGAAATTTAACTGCTGATTTCCTGATCAAACTTAGCAATGAAACAACTTAAACCCCAAATGATTCCAAATAGAAAATTTAAATAAAATAAATAATGGGTGTTGGAAAGAAGGGCTTTAAACACTGTCAACAAATTGCAAAATTAGAACAAAATCTAATGTACTTCTGGAATTCCTAAACACTGTTTGCCTTTCCTCTTCCTAGAAGAATTCCATAATAACAGGAATTGCATAAATAATATGTCTTGGTGATTTCTTGTGGTTGATACATGAAGAAATTGTCCCAGTGTGCAGCTCAGAGCTCCTTCTCTGCCCCTTCAGCCAAACATTCCTTGACTTGCTGTGGCTTGGCATGCAGAATGGCTGAATGCTGAAGCCTTTTTAAGAACTTGGTACAGAGATAACCATCAGATCTCCTCCAGCCTCCTTATTCACAAAGTAAAACAAAACCAAGCCCAGCTTCCAGCGTTTCCACATGACTCGTGTTTTCTACCTGCTTCTTTGCTGCTCTCTAGATCTCTTTCAGCTTATTGACTCCTTGGTTTAAAGCACTTGCTGTAAAATTTGGCCCAGTACTTCAGGTGATACCTGATTAGTCCTCTGACACATTGGCTACTTGACTTAATTTTGATTATCAGACTTTTGCTAATTATACTGTGAAGGTGTTTGCATTTTTTCCTGGTGGATGCATCTATAAAGAAGCTGTGCCACACCCGTGTTGTGCAGAACGTGGTTCTACTCTTTTCTTCATTTCAGACAGAGTATTTGTCTAATATTTGTCAGAGTGATCTGCATGTTTTGAGAAGACCCCAGTGTGGTTTTGCCGTGATTTAAGCCTTTGCCTGAGCTGTTTGGCTCAGCTCCTCCTTTGTGAGCTCCTCCTTTGCACGATGCCAAACAGCTATAAAGAGGGAACGTGACTTTTATCCCCCCCCATCTGATGGCACCGGCACTCTCTGACAGCCCTTTTGGCAGACAGTGTCTCCCACAAGGTGTTATAATCTGTGTGGCAGATAATTCGCCCATTTTATGGGCTGCGGTGGGGAAGTCAGAACAAATGCAGAGGTGCTGAGCAGTCAGACCTACAGCAGAAGGTTTCTGGGCCGCAGTTCCTGGGTTCTTTTTGAGACAGAACAATAGCTCTGGGGTCACTTGAGGATTACTTTATTAAATCCAGCTGAGCCATGCACTCTGTGACAAGTCCCACGGCCATGCTGCGGATATGACACGAGCCAGGGGTGGCGCAGGCGTGTGCGGGGATGAAATTCGCTGCAGCAGGTTGGTGGCGGTGCTTTGCAGAAGGTTGGCTTGTCCCGACCTTGAGCACTTCCAGTGGATGCTTCTGTTGAATTCTGCTTGGCTTCATTTGATATTTTGTTATTGGAAAGGTGGGGTCTTTTAAAGTTCTTTTAAAGGAGTTTCTCAAATGGAGTTATACTTGCTCTTATGGTATGCCAGCTTAGGGAAGAGATACTCCAGGTAAGGCATTATAATAGTGCCAAAATGAAATAGTCGAGTGTTTCTTTAGCATCTCCCATGGGTGATTTGAAATGTTACCAGAGCACATAGTGGGAACACCAGTGGAGCCATCTGCAGGGCTCTGAAGGATTTAATGTTTAACGGATTACCCATCGTTTGCGTTGGCAAGGAGGCATTTATTCTAACTAAAAGGTCTTTTTTTTCCACTTGAAGTGCTGGTATTGGTATTTGTAATGATTTCAGTAGTTCAGCTTGTGAACAGGAACAGAAATGTATTTGTTCCAGTGAGAGTTATTCTGCTCAATGATGATTTTTTTTTCTTTACTAAAAAGTATTGTAGCAAATGGAGAGCAATGAAATTCAATTTACGGGCACTTCCAAAGAAAAACGTAATAGAACTGAAAAATCAGCTATTTAGGGAACATGCAGGAATACTGAGATGTAAACCAGCTTGTGTTTAGAGCTTGATTCTTAAATTTTTCATGTCATCAGGTGATGATAAGCAATTATTTTATATCCTGCCAAGAACCCAACATCAAAAACTCGTAAGTCATAAATTAGTAGCCTGATATGGAAAATGAATCTGCTTGTAGTAAATATATAAATGTTTAGCTTTCTATGTGACAAAACACAGCTAAGAATGAATCTTCCAGTGGAATGTCAAACTGCTCATTTTATAATTTTTAAAAATAATTTCATTTGATTAATTTGATTTGATTAATTTTGATTCAATTTATTTTTTATTAATTTGATTAATCTAATGTATTAATGGATTTTGATTATTTTTTATTAAATACACAGTTACTACATCCTAATTTCAAGTTTGTCTTGGTAGTTCTAGGGAAAAAAAAATTAAAACCAGGATCAGCGATCCGTAGTATTTTTTGAAGACTTAAATAACTGAAAACCCTTTGCCAACTTTGTGAACAATTTGCACTGGAGTTTTTCACCTGCCTGAAGGGCTGCCCCAGAGCTGGAGTCTGGTGGGGGTTCTGAGACACGAGTTAGAATGCAGGAAATTCCGATTATAGGTGTCAGGGAAGGAGAGGGCAAGAAGGGCTGTAGCACTGGAAGAGGTTTTCTTGGAGTATCTTTGGAGGTGTCCAACTGGACCTGGCCTTGGGAGCCCACCTAGTTAGGTCTGCACTGAGCTTTGGGCTAGAACCCATCTGGAGGCCTCTTTTGCTAATTGTTTCCTAGTTCTATGATTCCTAGGTAAAAAGATGGCACCGAAAAAAAAAAAAAAATTGTCTGCCACAGTCTGAGCATTTGTGGATCAAATGGATTCTTGCCTAATTCCAGTTTTGGAAAACTTGAGTTTAAATAAATGCTGAAGTGGACTGTAGTTGTTCTCTGAAGGCTGTCAGGATCACGTTGTGTTTTCTAGCCCTTGGAAGGGCGTTCATCTTGATGTGAACATCGCCTGTAATTATTTTACTTACAGGATCTTAACCTGTAGTGACATGTTAGAAAGTAGTTGTCTCATTGAGGAATCAGCTGCTTTACAAAACAGATGGGAACCTGCTGATGAGCATGGAGAAAATAAATACAGCCTGCAAAGTCCCAAGCCATGGGGCAGAGGGTTAAAATGTTCTTAGAGGTGCCCGTTCTTCTTTATTCCAGTTGGATAGAATTATACTTAAAAATAGCACTAAAGTAACTTGGGATTTTGTTTGGGAGTTTCTTTTTTATCTCCTTTTATATCACATTAAGTTAATGCCTTTAGACTATTTTATTGCACCCTATGGAAAAGCAGACACTCAGCTTTTGAACTGTTGAACTCCTCCTTCAATAACAACCAAAAGTTGTTGATCTTGGGATCCTGATTATCCTTTTGTGGCAGCAAATGGGTTTGGAAGTTCCTCTTGGAAGTTCCTTTTGGAAGTTTCTTTTTCATCTTCTGAATTAATGAATGAAAAAAAAAAAAAAGCTAAAAAAAATTGTATCTGAGAGCAGTGTATTTTTCGAGTTTTCTATCAGAAAATAGCAGTTGCCAGTCAATAGCAAGGTTATGTTTGGTTAAAAGTTCCCCAGTAACTGCTTTGGGTAAAATTAAGAGAAAGAAGCATTTTCAGAGCCAATGTTGTATTTATGCATTCAGTTCAGGGGTTTCTAAAAATAAAAGGAACAATTTATACCTAAGGGGTAAGTTGTTCTTAGGTTGGAGTATGTTTAGACACATGTAAAATGTGTAATGTGTATATGTCATGATAAGTTTGCATAAACATTTTCAGGGTGAACTTTTCAGAGGAGAATTACAATAGCTGTTCAAAGATAAACATGCTGTAAGAGACTTCTACAGCACTGAATCCAATTGCATGGTGTTATAAGCCACTGCATAATTTAATCTCCTCCCCTGTGCTCTAACTTAAAAGTAATTAGGAGTTCTATATGCAGTGCTCCAGCTATTCCAGAGTCTAATTTTTCATTATATGAAACTTTTTTTAAATTTCCAGTTAAAGCAGTTACCTAATTTAATTTTAATTGAAGAAAATTAAGTAATAGTTTATTAATATCTCTTAGCTCTTTTCTCTCCTTGGCATTTTAAAACACTTGCTGTAGAATATTGACGTCTATTCTTGCCCTCCTTTTTTGTATGCAAAACAAGTCTGTGGGTTTTAAATCTTTTCATAATCTTTCACTTCTGCTCATCCTGTTCCAGCTCCTCTGTGCCAGTTCCACTCTGAGCTGTTCTGTTTTACACAAGGCTCCTGTAATGTCATACCAAACTCTGGATGAAGTCCTGCTATTCTATTTTAAATACTTCTCTATTCCAATTGAGACTTCTGGCTTGCATATTGTAGGGTTTTGTTTCCCTTTTCACAGCTGTTTACTGCTCATACGGCCAAATGAAGCTTGCTGCTCCTTTTCTTCATGCTTATGTCCAGGTGATGCGCTTTCAGCTCAGGCAAGGGGTTTTTTTCAGTTTTTCAGGGTTTTTTTAACATATCTAGTACATATTTTCACACATGGTGCTTTGAGCTCATCACATTTCTCTTTGGTCATCTTTTAGGAACTTTGCCCTCCTTTGCTGGGGCACATGCAACAAATTTAGCTGGACTGACACTTCCCTTTCTAGGCTAGAAACTTGCTGCAAATATTTTGTTGTTGTTGTTTGTTCATGGAGTTGTAAGGATCATGTCTCATGATGCTTTAGGTGGGATTATGCAACAGCTTCTGTTCTCATGCCTGCCACACTTTTATACTTCCATGTTACTACTTCTGTATGGTTTATACTTCTATATGGTATCTTGTTAACTGTTGATTAGGTGCCTGTTTCCTTAACTTGCATATTTGGTAGAGCTGACTCACAGCCTTTTTTTTTTCCACGGAATGTTGTCTTATTTCACAAATGGGGTGCTTTTTTGTTCTTCTTTTTTTTTTCCAGTGTATCTCAATTGAATATATTTTCCCATCAGAGAGAATCAGAGCAGAAATTTAAGATGGTATGTGTACTTTCAGGAGCAAATATTATTCAAGTGAAAGTTCTCTTACTTCTCCAAATACTTACAACTTCAGACTTTATGTTGTAATCTGCAGTGGCAAGTAATTAGACTGCATGTAGTCTCTGTGCAGAAAAAAATAACATTGCTGAGAGTAGGGTATTTCAGTAAAAAAATGATTATTATTTCTGATATTGACTTAAAAGATAATGTGCACAATTTCTGGATGTTCATTTTATAGGAGGGAAGTTCATTTGAATGCAGCATTTCATGACTTGTATGAAGTAAAAATGTCAGTGCAGGAAACACTGAATGTCAGGATAGATTGTCACTGGTGAGATGCATTTAAATTTCCCAGCTCTTATTACAAGGCACTTAATAAATGAAGTAACAGAATGAGACTTTAATATAGAATTGTCTGTATAACTCTACGTGGATGCTAACTGGTGGTGTCCAAGATGCTCGTGGCTCCTGAACAAATTGGTTTTCTTTTTATGATTGCTTTCTGAAATTGACATTTTTAAACTAGAAAAAGGGTCAGGGTCACTGGGGAAGTGAATGGCTGCCAACTTGTGTTTTAGGACAGTATTTTCAATCAAAAGCATTCTTAGCGTTGGTAATGTATAATAATTAACTTTTGTGTACCCTTGGTAGTTTTCCAAAATTTAATTTCCAAAATTTAATGCTTACTGTTGTAACTGAGGTTTTCTTGAGGGATATACCTAACTTTGCATATGCAGGATTTGGAAATCATGACTCTGTGGAGGTTTTCGTTTGATGAACAAGTCAAATTTTTTTACTTGTAAAAAAATACAATATTTTACACATATCTTTTCACTATGCAGATACGTGTTATAATCTTTAGCAGGGTTAGCCTGTTATACATGTTATAATCTTGAGTAGGATTATATTATTATACATGTCATAATCTTGAATAGGATTATATTATTATACATGTTATAATCTTGAGTAGGATTATATTATACATGTTATAATTTTTAGTAGGGTTACATTATTATACATGTTATAATCTTTAGAAGGGTTATATTATAATACATGTTATAACCTTTAGTAATATTATATTATTATACATATTATAACCTTTAGCAGGATTATATTATTATAATGTTATAATCTTTAGTAGAATTACATCATTATACATGTTATAATCTTTAGTAGGATTACATTATTATGCATGTTATAATCTTTAGTAAGATTAAGCACATTGCTTTCTTCCCAAGATTGGATTGCAATGTTCTGAGAAACAAATATAGATTTAATTTTGATTTTAAAGTGTTTCATACTTTGGAGCAATTTTCAGAGTTGGTAAATACAGATGTAACAAGTGCAATTTAACAAGGCAAAGTTGTGTAGAGAGTGAGTAGTGGAAGCAAAGCAATCTTCTGGTGTGGATTTTCTGCCTGGTTATAGGGGTCACCCTGATCTTGTTTTAGGTGATCTCACCAGTGCAGTGCCACAAGGATATGTGGGTGCAGCATGCAACTTAGTTATTCATCAGTTATCAAAATAAGCCAGTATATTGGTGGGTGACATGATTTTTGCTGGATGTTTGGTGAATTTCTGGTGGATTTTTCGTTGATTTTTTTATTGATTTTTCATTGATTCCTGATTGTTGATTTTAGGCTATGTTACCTAATAAAGGAAAAATGAAGCTTTTTTTTTTCCTGGAGAACTGCAGAACCCCACAAGGCAGCAGGTGGAAAGACATGGAGTTGAGTGGTGTGGCAAAACATGTCAGGTTCACTTGTGTGGGCTGTGAGCTGACCAGAGACAGGTGAAATGCTGGGCTTGTCCTGGGAACATTAATGCATGGTGGTGTTCACTGCTGGGTGGAAGAGCATGCTAAAAGCCACTGGGAAAGGAGTAGAGAACAAAATACTGACTGTTGGCCTGTCTTTTAAACCCATGATGTCATTGAATTTGTAATTTTATGAGGAGCTCATGTTGCCTTGTCTGGACAAGGGTGAGACCTGGTATGAGCCAAGGCACAGGGGAGCAAACTGCAGTTGTGGCTGAGTGATGCCCCATTTCCCTGCTGTCCTAATTTGCTTTCCTCTTGTGTTCTGCTTCTCTGATTTCTCCTCCCCACAATTAGGAGCATGGGATGCTGTCCAAGTGACAGGCAGAGAGTTTAGTGCTTGAGGTGAGAGTCAATTCCAATTGTAGATGTGTTCTGCTACAGCTCAGCTTGGAAAAGAGGAACAGGAAGGAAGAAAAAGTTACTTGTTTCATCTGTAATAAATGAATTCTTGAGGCTGGATGTATTTATCCTCGGTGTTCTGAGGTTTAAGTTCTGTTTCAAACAAGGAAATGGTTTGTCAAAGAAAGGATAGTTAATTACCTGTGGTGGTGTGAGGTCCCCAGGACAAGGTGAGAGATGGGAATTTGACTCCATGTTCTCAGAAGGCTGACTTACTATTTTATAATATTATATTAAAAGAAATTATATATTAAAACTATACTAAAGAAAGAGAATGGAGACATCAGAAGGCTAGAAAAGAATGATAATAAAAACCCATGACAGACTCAGAGAGTCTGACACAGCTGGCTGTGGTTGGTCATTAAATTAAAACAATTTCACATGCTGGGTAAACAGTTCTCCAGATCACATTGAAAGCAGCAAAACAGGGAGAAGCTGAAGCTTCCCAGGAGAAGGAATCCTGGTGAAGGGATTTTTCAGAAAATATCACTGTGACAAATTACTGATTCAAGTAAGACAGAAACATATTCAGAAACTGAAATGTTGCTGTGGGGGGCAGCAGAAAATATATGTTATGAGCTGAAAGGGAAAATCAGTGTACTTTTTTTTTTTTTTTTTTGTTCATTTCTCATTTTTTTTTGTTCATTTCTCAACAAATGAGACAAAACTGAGGCAAGTTCTTGTCTTTTTAAACTATAACCTAGGGTATTTTTCTCGTTGTACATACCTGATCACAATTAGTCAGTAATTGATCAGTAAAGCTGATTGAGTGATAAATCTGGGTTTGTGCCTTGTCTCCAGTCTGCAACACTCAATACAATTTTCTCAGATTCCTCTGAGACTGTGTGTTAACCCTGGAAAAAAGAGATCTGCCCCTTTCCTGCATGTTGGAAAAAATTCTGTGTATAATGCTTGTTGCTACAGATTTTAGTGTTCTTACATTCATGGACTGAAACGTGTTCATATACAGCTTTTTTGTTCCTGGTGTTAATTTGTACCTTTCAACCTGCTGCTGTACATCCAGAATTTCTTTCTGTTTTCTACTGGCTTTTGGTAACTGATTTAAACAGAACTTTCCTTCCTTCCTTCCTTCTATGGCCAGTAGCAGCATTGCTTTTGAGTTCAATTAAGTACCATTGTGTCTCTAGTGAAATTGTGAGTTTATGTGTGGGTTGTTGTGGACTGGAGAGGCAGTTTTTATCCAGCTGTCTTTTAAGATGCCAGTAGAAAAAGAATATTTTTATTAAGATTGATCAACTCTAAGAAAACTTGCTTTGCTGTGCTTTCTTACAGTGAAAAAATAATCCTAGAACTTGAGCGATGAGTTGGGTATTCACCTTTTAAAAGTGTTTGTGCAAACTGTCAGCAGAAAGGTCCAACAAAACTTCTTGCAGTAATTGTTGAAGTGGTAGTAGTTTATAAGGAGAGGTGAAAGAACAAGCAGATTCATCTGGTTTGTGCTGGGGTGGTTAAAATTGGCAATAAGGCTGAGGGGGTTCACTGAGTGTTTGTGAGTCCCGAGGTGGTGATGATGATGATGATAACTGAGCTGTTCCTGCTTATGGCCACTGCCAAACTGAGATCCCAATGAAATCCCCAATGGAAACCAGAGAAACCAGGACTTTTCTGAACCGTTGTGTCCTCTGAGTGACAAGCAGATCATTCTGACAGCTTGGTTTTCTTTGCACATCTCAATGATGGCAGCACATTATGTGTGCTACAAATATTATGTTGTAAAGGTGTCACTCATAATGATGATATATATTTCATAGCAAAGGCTTTAATGGCTAGATGCAACTGCATGAAGTTTGCTCTTATTATGCAGCAAAATTTTGTGTTACTTAGGAAACTAAAAAATACTTTTTTTTTTTTTTAAATTTTGGTGAGACGTGTAATTTTGAAATTTGCCTCCATTGTCTTTTTCTGTTAGTATTTTGTTT
>VZSU01000608.1:138837-185077 GCA_013398715.1 Nesospiza acunhae | reverse complement strand
AAGGTGTCCTCTTGAGTTCCTGTGCACTGAAAAAATTAAATTTGAGTCAGTTTTCCATTTCTTTAAGATAAAGCAGGAAGAGAGTAAAGAGTTAAAGCTGAAGTAGCCACTGAGGGGTGTTCTGGAGCAGTTTTCAGTGTTGGCATATGAAAAGACATAAACTGTTACTTGGGGAATAGCCCTATTGCTTCTGAGACAAGTTGAGTGCTAGTATCTAATTTCTGCTGTGCAAGGGGGAGAGATGGCGTTGTTACAACTAAACTTGGGGCTATTCATTTGTTCCTTTCTTACAGGAACCAGCTTCAGCCTCTCCTGGGAAGGTTCAGCCAGTCAGAGGCTTTGTTAATCTCGTCTGGGGTCGAGCCAGGCACTCTGGACGGAGTTCTCCTGGATGCTGGCTGTTCTTCCATGCAGTTAGACACACCTGAAAGAGGCTTTTCCCTGCAGAAGGATGGGCCCTTGGACATGAGGATGGATCATGACAGGTACACTATAATAGAACATTTCTTCTTGAACCTCAAAAACTGGCTGCTCTGCAACCCCAGTGCGTTTCCTTTCCTCTTAAAATTGAGAATTCTTATCCGCAAACCACATCTGATACTGCCTGAGTGTCCTGGCTGTCTTTTGCCAAAGAGCTTTTTTCTGTCTAAATGCTTAGCCCTGGTTGTTGTCTTTGCCTTCTTTGAGATGAGGGGAAGGTTCCAGTGGTGAGTGATTAAATCAGTAATGTTTTATTAACTGCACCTTTAAATGGTAGCGTTTTTGGAGTGTGTGGTGCACAGTTACAGGAACATCTCTCTTTCAGAGGCCTGTTATTTCCACAGTTTCTCTGCCTGTACTTGATCTGCAGGCTCACAACTTCTTGCTGCAGTCCCTTTCCTTTTCTGCCACACTTGCTGTTTGTGGAAACTTCACTTGAGCAGGTCCAGCTGCTCCCTCAGGAAAGGAGCAGCGTCCCTCTTTTGTGCAACGACCATTTGATCCAGCTGCTTCTCTGTGAAGGGAACATCATAAAAATAAATAAATAAAATCCTCTTTATTATATCTGCTAGCTTAAATCAGATAGCCACATTGCTTTTAGCATGCTAGTGGGACATTGTCTTCCATGCCCATGTGTTTGTTGTAAGTTCTGCTTAGCAAAATTGAAAGCTTCCTTTCTCTTTGTGTAGGAGGCACATCAGGCTTACTTAATTGTCAAATTAATGGTTACTGAGTAAATCACCTGTATTTAAATTTGCATTGGTGTTCAGTACTTTCAAGAGCATGAAAATTAGTCGTGGAGTGATAATTTCCACTTATGCAGTGTTTTTCATCTTCAGACAACCTGATGTATTTCTGCAGCACTCTGCTTTTTACATGAACGACCAAAGATCTGTCTTGTCTGTGTGATGGCTGTAATTGCATGACACATTGCATGACAGAGAATGGCAATTTTTTCTTGGTGTTTTGATGAACTTAGTGTCTTAAGAAATGCCATTTGTTCTTTCATTGCCCACAAGAGCCAATGGGAAGCCTCAATTTCTAAGGAATTAGCTTACCATATTAATGCTAAATTTTAACACGGCAAATTTCATGATACTTGCTTTTTCTGGTCTTCTGCAAAATGCTCCCATGGTTCTCCTGGGATTCAGTCCTCAGATTCCAGGAATCTGAACTCCAGGCTTACGTGTAATTTGGATGCATCGTGAGAAAACAAACACAGAACAGGAGCCTCAGAACAAAGGGTACCTGAGGCATAACAAAAGCCTTACACTGTGGTTGTTGCTATGATACTATGTGCCTCCAAGTTTTTTCATCTTTTGTAAGATACTGCAGGGGACTAAAAAATGCCTGAAAGCCAAGAAGAGAATTTAGAAGAGAATTTATTAGGTAGCTTGTATTTTTTTCTCTGATTAGTAAACTCACAGCTGATGTTCATAAAATACCCTGAACTATTTCAGTAGCCAAGTGACAGAGATGTAAATACATATATTGAAGGCTTACACTGTTTAAATTGTAGTGAGTCCTCTAGTTTATATGACTAGGTAATTTCTATTATCTCAGGAGAGTATTTCTATATAGATTCTTATGCCTTTTAGTGAAAAGTAATGTTTAATTATCTTCATTAGCAATTGTTTTCATAGCAGGAGATTTGAAATAAAAGATTCTTGAAAGCAGTTCTGGCTAGAAAACAACATATGATGCAAGGTGGCTGAAATGAACTGGTAAGAGGCATGTTTATATTCTAAATCTGGCTAAAGAGAAAGGTCACACATAATTTCCATCCTAGAACAATACTGGAATATATTTATTCTTAATTTAACATTATTTTTCACTAAAAGGCATAAGAATCTATATAGAAATACTCTCCTGAGATAATAGAAATTACCTAGTCCTATAAACTAGAGGACTCACTACAATTTAAATAGTGTAAGCCTTCAATCTATGTATCTATACCTCTGTCACTTGGCTACTGAAATAATTCAGGGTATTTTATGAACATAATCTGTGGGTTTACTAATCAGAAAAAACATACAATAAATTCTTTATTCTGAACTACTAAGCATAGTTTATGATAACACTTGGAAGTTAAAACTGTTCTAACTGGAGTTAGGGAGCAAACTCCACCTAGACCAGCAAGAGAAAGGGATGTAAAAGGCACAAGCATGGTTTATAACAACACCTGGAAGTTAAAACTGTTCTAATTGAAGTTGAGGAACAAACTCCACCTAGACCAGCAAGAGAAAGGGGTTTAAAAGGCAGAAGCGTGGTTTATTACAGAACTTGGAAGTTAAAACTGCTCTAACTGAAGTTAGGGGAAAAACTTCACTTAGACCAGTGAGAGAAAGGGGTTTAAAAGGCACAAGCATGGTTTATAACAACACTAGGTAGTTAAATCTGTTCTAACAGAAATTAGGGAGCAAACTCCACCAAGACCAGCAAGAGAAGGGGATGTAGAAGGCGCGAGCTGTTTCCACAGCGCTGCCCCCTCCAATGTGCACCCCTCCCAGGCCGTGTGTGTGTGTGTGGCTCTGTGGAAGCTCACCTCTGGTGGATGGCAGCTGACCTCAGGGCACTAATTGGACTAATTGGCCGCTGTGTGTGCAGGTGCCCTGGCATGGCCACGGCCGCGGATGTGGTGAACGCGCTGGACCGGCGGGCGCTGGCAGCGGTGCTGAGCGCGTACGGTGAGGAGAGGCACGCCAGGAGAATCGCCTCTGCCATCGTGCAGGCACGCAGCATCTACCCCATCACCAGCACCAGGCAGCTGGCAAGCATCGTGGCAGGTACCCTCATTAATTTTGCGCAGGAGGGAAGGAAATATTAATCCCCGCCAAGTCCCAGAGGGATCTATTTGTGCTTGGAGTGGCGCAGGGTCTAATCCTGCCCCTTCTGCTCTGATGTCAGCTCTCTTCTTCTTTTAATTTTTTTTTTTTTTTGTATTTTAATTTGAAAATTAGTTCAATAATAGATTTAACATGAAGTGATTTATCATTTCATCCACCACAGAATGACAGCAGCCTTGGGTATTCGTTATCCTGGCTATTGATCCTTTCAAATACCAGATATGTCATATCTGTCCTAGCTTTAAGTGTCTGTATCTTAATATTTTAAGGGGAGGTACATGGCAGTTTCCAATTACCAGTAAAATCAGATCATTTCTGTCTTTTTTAAAGAATCAGGAAGGACAAAGCAATACATGGCTTGCTTCAACTTGTGCATGCCAACTAGATCAGCCTGAAGAGATCATTGAAACACTTCATCTTCCTTGCTCCTCACTGTAAACAGCTGGAAGAAAATGCAGTTAGGCAGGAGCAGTGCTTGCATCAGGAACCTTTATGTTTGTTTTCTCAAGTAAAAATTTTCATAAGACACGAATCCTGTTCATTAACATAATATGTAGCATCAGGATGTTTTCATTTTTTTTACCCAAATGATGAAAATCACTACATCTTGTCACATATAAGTCTAAACTGCTTGAATACATACCTTTAATATTCTAATTCTAATTCTACAGACCTAAAAAATTCTAATCCAAATTTAGCATTTGCTAAATTTTGTAAAATATTTTATCCGTATTTCTGAAGACTGTTAAAAATTTCATGGTATTCTTAAAAATTTGTATTACTTAAACTGGAAGTCTAAGGCACTTAAATTTAATGATGGAGAAATTAGAAAGTCTGGATTTGTAGAAGTCAGGATACTTTAGCCCAGTCAACCAAGGCTCAAAGTTTAGCTGATATTATAAAAGGACCTGAAGACACTGCTTGCTGTTGTAAGCCCCTGCTGTAAATACAGTGAATATAACTAATCTTTAAAAAAAAATAAAAATAAAAGACACAAAGCACTATGAGGCTTTTATAAACTTTTAAATTTTTAATGCCATCATTAGCAATATCCTGAAATAACAATTGTGAGCTTTGTCATATATATTCCATGCTTTTTGAAAAAGTGTTGACAAGACAATGTGCTACCCCTGAGCTGGAACCAACTGTCTCACTGTGTTAAAGATATAATATATTGCACACAAGCAACTCAGTAATTCTGAAATAATTTGGTGCCATAGCTGAAAGTAAGGGAATGAAAATACAGGTGTATGCAAGACAGCAATTGGAGATCCCTTCATGTTTAATGTGCTGCATGTGAGCCAGCTGTTGATGCTCCCTTGCTGTGACCATGAGAAGGATTTTTTTTGTCCTAACTCACTTTAAATTCCCTGCTATGTTTGAAGAGCTTCTTGATCACAAGTCAGGTATGCATCAGGTAGTGTACATGCCAAAAACAATGAGTCCAGCACACATCTGCCAAGACAATAAATATGTATGTTTGGTGTCCTTTTCTGGGAGTACACAAGGATTTTAGAGCTGTTACACTGATCCCTGTTTGCATAAAACTTCCTCCAGTTTTAATGTGGTTTATCCAGTAAGGAAGCACTGTGGTGGATCCTATCAGTTTTTGAACTGATTAAGAAAACTTGAAGGAAATTTTTCATAATTGTGATATATTTTGATTCATTTATCATCTGTAATTAACATATATTCTTACATGGAATTATATTGGTGAAGTTATTGGGATAAGCTAGAGCTACAGTGCCAGACACCACAGCTACAGGAACCTCTTGATGGCACAGCCCAAAAAAACACTGACTAATTCAGGATTTGACCAGAGTAAGATTTATGACCTATTAGTTAAATGTTATGTCTTTTTAAAAATAAAATATTTATTAGAAAAATAAAATCTTGCATTTTAGATTTTGCAGATTCTCTGCAAGCCTGATTCTCTTCCAGAGCAGGGTCATTATTTTTGTCTGGTATAGGAACCAGAACACAAGCAAAACAATCTAGCCAATGAAGCTGAGTGTCAGCATCTGCGAATCTGTGTAGTGCCTGTATTTCTTTCTCCTCTTAGTGATTACTGTGGCTTCAGATGTTCCAGAGCTCCCAAGTTTTATCTTAAGGTCCAGCTGATCATCAGAATCACAGTGAATCTAGACTTGGACTAACCTGAGCTTGGAAAAATTAATTTCTTTTGATAGAAGGCTAGATTCCTGATCTTTCCAACCACCCCCCAAAAGCTTAGAACACGTGTTGCAGTTCCTAATCCATTGGGAGATTGTCTTGGTTTGGAAAGATAGGAGTCTGCTAAGGAAGGCAGGAGCCTCCCCTGAAATGGAGAATGTAAACCCTCCCCACCCCTCCGAAATGCTATAAATTTTAAATTAAGGGGCTCTCAGGCAAAAATATGGGAGCAGGAAATAACAGTTCTTTAATAGGGAAATGACAAAAAAAAAAAGGATAAAATAAACAATGCAGTACACCAGAACAACACTGACAGAGTCAGAACCCAACCTGACACCCTGTGGGGTGTTGGTGGCAGTCCCATTGGACATGTGGCTGCAGTCCTCCTGCAGTGTCAGGTGTGGTTCTGTTGGAGCAGAGGGTCCTCTAGAGAAGGATGTATTCTTCCTCTGAAGATCCAGTGGGTGAAGAGGCAGCTGCTGCTCCTCTGGGAAATGCCGTGGAGAAAGCCGTGCTGGTGTCTCAAAAACCTCTGGGTTATATCTGGGTAGCAATGTTTGAAACCTCAGATTGTATCCAGGTAGGAATGTTTGAAATCTCTGATTATATCCGGGTAGGAATGCTTGGCTCCTCCCTCTGGGCTCACATCCCCCAATGGGATGTTACAGTTCTTATCAGCCATGCAGGGACATTCAATAGCTGTTATCAGCAGATGTCCCCTCCCGAGGGAGGAGTGATTGTGGTCACTCAGAGAGAGAGATAAGGCAAACTGCCCACTTGACAAAAGATAATCTGCCATACAGATGGTAATGGAAAACATCTTGCATTGCAATCTTTAACAGCGATAAAAGCGAAGGATGTAGTTAAAAAAAACCAAGGAAACAAAACAGCATTAAAAATTTTGTGTTCCTCCTGGTGTTTATAAATATTACCCAAAAGGCTTCTGATCTGGTTAAATAAGATCTCTAGGAGCTGTGGAATCTGCAGTAGGAGTTTGGGGAACAGCATCTTTTTCTGCAGCACAGTGGAACTCTTCTCGCTGTTTGTAATTTTCACAGAGCTGTTTGCAGCATTGAGTGCTCTGTAAAAACTGACAATCAGTAGTTCTTAACTGAAGAGTAGTGAATAGATGTGTGAAAGTTGATTAAGAAGCACTTCCTCGTGTCTTTTGTTGTACCTCATTGAGCTGTTTGGAAATACTAGGTCTGACTGCATGGGCATGAAAACCCATTAAAAATGCTGAAATTTTTTAGGATGTAATTTTCATATGCTTATCTTGTACAACTTATGGTCTATTTTGATTTCTTTTCAGGGGGCAATATACCTTTTTTATCTATTATTTTTTTGTTCAAAATTTATTTTTTTCTGAGCATTATTTAGGTACATAATCTATGAACAAACAATTTTGAGATCATGTGATTATCTGGCCTTAACTTGAAAGGAGTTGATGATGACATGTTAAAAAGATTTTCAAAGTTTAAAGAGGACTTTTAATTGGTGAAGTCAATTTCTTTCAGACTGGCTCACTTTTACAGGCTTTAATTATCAGTTTGGAATTTGTAATATTGCCTGCATTTCAGCTGGGTGAGAATTAGCACTGTGCTGAGGGAGCCCAGACAAAAGGACATTGGTTGCGTCACAGCAACTTATTAAATGCAGTGCTAATTCAACAGGCGAATTCCTGCCAACAGGTGCAGGCTCCGAATTCATTCTTACACTCTCCCACTCCCTCACACTCTGGGGACTTGGATAGTTCCTATTGACAGGCACAGCACACTGCTAATTCCATTCACAAGCTTTTCAAATTTCAATACGTTTCAACGTGAGAGCCTATTAGATTTTTTTAAAGTGTAAGTATCATCAGGGCATCCTGAAACTAAAAATGGGTATTTCTCTCACTGGGATTCCAAAGCAGTCATCTAGCCAGAAGCACGGTGTTTTTATGAATGAAATTCACTTTACAAGCTTCCCATGCAGATTTTTTTTTTTATTTTTAAAATGTTTTTGTGCATTGAACAGCCAGTTACCAGGAAGGATTTTCTTTAAGTGTCTTGATAACTGGAGGGGCCTGGGTGAGAAGTGATGTGCCTGAGCAGAAAGCACAAATAGATTTTGATTTAGCTGAACTAGGGGAGTAAGAGCGATAGGGGAATTTTTCACCTGTGGAACACAGATCAGAATCTCTTGCCTTGGCTAAAAAGCTGAAGACCAGTGTGACAGAAATTACATTTAATATATAATAATAGCCAGATTAGAATACCCAGAGATTACCTTTATGAGTTAATTCCAGCAGTAGACCAGTAAATCTTTGAACATGTAAACAGTTTGATTTTGGTTTTAGTCTGGGAGATTTTGCTTCCATAAAACTGCAAAGTGGCTGCATTTCTTTACCAATTTCCTGAATACTAGTATTCTGTGCTTTATTATAGGAGCTGCAGTGCTCTTTGTGCGTGTTCAACTGAGGCATATAAGGCTGTGTTATACTTACAGAATATATCTGGGCTTTAATTAATTTTTCTTCAGTGTGTGATAAATTATTCATAGTGGTAAATTAGTGTCAGAGTCAATTGTAATAGAACGTTATTGTAGGAGGAAAATGAACTCAACAGCCATGGCAGGATTAGTGGAAGAACCTCCCAAAGACCTGTTAGTGTCCTAGTCATGCTAATAGCCTCAGTGTCATTGTTCTTTTATTCATCTGTTCAGCACTGCAGTTGCAAAATATCAGTGTTGATGAGCAGACCAACGAAAAGCTGCCCAGATATCAGCATACTATGTCCATTTACATTTTTACAAAGCCTTTTGAAGTTGAATTTAGATGGATAGGATGGTTTAGGAAGGTGCTTTAAAGCTCATGCAGTCCCAACTGCCCTGCCATGGATTGGGACACCTTCCTCTGGACCAAGTTGCTCCAAGCCTTGCCCAGCCTGGACTTGTGCATTTGCAGGAATGGGGAATCTACAGAGCAACCTGTTCCAGTGCGCCCCCACCCACCAAGGGAAGAATTTCTTCTAATCTGATGCATTCCATAGCTGTGAGCATCCTACCCGTGCTGGTGGCTGTTACTGGACCTTCAAACAAAGTTGTGTTTATTTTGCCTAGCACAACGTTCCTTTATGCTATCAGACAGTTCTCATCACACACAGCTGGCACTCAGTGGCTGTTCCAAGGGCTCCATTTTCAAAGAACCCATTTTTAGGCGTGCAAAGAGGCATGGAAACAGAGGCCGTGCCAGTAGGCACAAGCTTGGTCTCGGTTTATTGGGATTCCTCATGCTCTGTGGTTTTTAGCTCTCCTTTTAGTTGAGGTCTCTCATCAAAACGAGCTTTGTGACCTCATCAGTGAGAGCACACATTCTGTTTGTGATTCATGGCCAGTACAGAAGGTTATGTTCTCAGAATTACATTGACCAGCTAGCGTAGCTTTTTCTGGAGTTGGTAAATGGTGGAGAACCCTCACTCCTGCAGACTGCATCTATTTACTGTTTCGTGAGACAGCTTCTGGCCACAAATTCACATGCACTCCTTGGCTGGGACAAGTCAATCCTGTTGCCAGTTTCTGTCTTGAAGCATTCAGACTATAAGGATTGGAAGTAGCCAGAGCTACAATGGAGTCTATTCAGTGAATTTAGGAGGTGTTAGCTTTGGAGATCAGAGGAGGAAGGTAGGTAGGAAAATCAATTATGTAGAAACATATCTTAGGGACATAGCATATGTGATAATAGCTGTGTTAATAACAACTGACTTTTAAAATCCCATTATTTTCCTCTGTCTTTGCTGAAGACTGAAGTTGCTTTTGTGTTTGTGATATTCTTTGTGAACACTTAAGCTTTCCGACATAAGTGAAATCTTATCTTTAAAACTCTCAAGAATTACACTAATGAATTCTTCTGTGTGAGCCTCTCATGGGTAATGGTATCTCTATTAATTTTTTTTTCAATCACCCATGGAAATTTGAATTTAGACAAGTAGTTTCAGAGGTACAGTATTCCCCTCTTTCACTTCACTCCGTAGAATATCAGTTACTTGATTGTGAGCTGTGTTTACTTCAAACTCTTTGCATCATTATGTTGTAACTTAGCACTGACATGAAATTGGGGCATTCTAATGCATACATACCAATTGTATTGCCTCTTGTTTAGAAAAATAACTGTCCACTTACGTGCTAGCATGATTTTTTCAATTGATCTTTACCAGACTCCTGTGGTCACTTAGGTAATAGATTATAAATTTACTCAAGTTTCACAGATATTGCACTTTAGTTCCTCTGATCCATCAAATCATGCATCTCTAGCTTTTTGTTCTCTATCCATATAATGAAAGTTCAAGCTTAAAATACATTAAATATATTAAAATTTCTATCAAAATTTCAGTCTCTGCAAAAACTTGTTTGACTCATAAGAATTTTGAGTAAAGGAAGAGGGAGTTTTGTGTATCTAATAAAAAAAAATATTTAATCTGGAGATTTTAGGACTGACAAACCTTGACACATTCTGCTGTGCAGGCACGTGAAAACACAGCAGTGTCAGCTGCATTTTCTAAATTTCTCAAGGGGTTTTTGTGAACATTTGAAGAAACACAGGTGTAGTGTTCAACAATTTCTGTTTCCAAACAAGGATACCTCTTTTAAACTTCAGGTAGTTCATTGAAAGATAGTTATTGCCAGGTAGACATTGTCTTCAGCCTGTGAAGAAATGCAGTTATCTGGATGCCACAGGTAAGATTGTGTCCATTGTACATTATTTTTTTTTCCTTAAAAGTGTAACACAACCACAAATTCCAAACCGACATTGATTACATTGAGCTGTAAAGTGAGACTTGTCTGTCCTATCTTTTTCTTTCTTTATCTGGATTTCAGCCATTATTTTTTAGTTTAAATTGGTGATGCTTTTGGAGAAGGAACTTCTCTAAAAGATTCTAGGGAAAAAACCCAACCACAAAGCATCTTAATTTAATAGGCTTTATGTTCAGAAATGTGAATTCAAAACATAATATAAAGATTTATTACAAAGAAGGAAGCTCACTACTAAAGGTTCAGTTTTGACTGTGCTTTCCTTTAAAGTCATCTTGCATGAGTGGATGTCAAGATGTAGAAGTATTAAGTTATTAACATGCATGTTTTAAAATGTGTGACAGGTGCTTTTCCAGCATCCGCGCTCTACGCACGGAAGGACTTGCTTCAGAGACCCGTGCATGTTGCTACTAAAACTTTCCAAGGCCTGAGAATATTTGTGAATGATGAGCTCCATGAACTCGTGGCAGGGCTGAAGACAGCTGAAAAGTTCCTGAGGCCTGGAGGTCGCCTTGTAGCCCTGTCCTTTCACTCCCTGGAAGATCGAATCATCAAACGTTTCCTTCATGGCATTGACATGACTGAGAAACACAACCTTGGCTCAAAGCAGAAGATCAGACAGGCTCTGAAAAATGCCTCCAGAGGGGAAGAGACACAAGGATCTCCCGGTGGAAAATCCAACTCCAAGTGGATTTCTATACAGAAAAAAGTTCTCACACCCCAGGCCAAGGATATTCAAACAAACCCAAGAGGAAGGTCGGCCAAGCTAAGAGCTGCTATTAAACTCTAAACCAAAATATATGATTACATGATTGTATCATTTCCTGAAATTCTGTTTTCCAGAATGTTAACTGGACAGATATTGTCAAACTGAAAAAATAAAAGGAAGGCTGTGAGAAAACATTTCTTTTTTACCTTTGTGCTTTTATGTGCTTTGGTTAGGAAGTAGTATAGAGCATGAAAATGTAAACTAAATGCATATAAGTGGGTGTCACTAATTATACAAAAAAGACATCTTTTTTTTTAAAGAGCATCAAACACCAATTTTATAAAATTGGCAGGTTTGATGTATTTACTAGATTAATTTCAAAATCCTGGCATCTAAATTCAGTAGCTAATTGAGACATATTTTTATGGGGGTGGATGTCACACACCTGATTCAGATGTCTGGTTTAGTCTAGGGTAAGTTTAAACTCACCTAAGAATTGTTGATATATCTGTTTGTGTATCCCAGCTAACTTGTTGCATGAATGCCATTGGGACAAAAGGTAATTCTGAAATAAACTGACATCAGCGTGCCATGTTCTGTCCAGGAATTTGTAAATGGACTCTTAGCTTTTTTAAAGTAAGTATTTGTGTCTGAGTGATCACCTGGTTGTTTAATGATAAATAATACATGTATCTTGGGGCTGAAAAAGGGGTTATTAAAAATCCACTGTTGGCACTTGGATGCTACAGTAAAGCAGTCAGATTTGTACTTGATCATCTGACTTTCTTCCTGCAGCCATAACTCCTGTGCACAGATCCTCTACAACTTTTAGGTGCTGATGGAATTATAATTAACCCATCAAAAAAGCAATGTTGTGGATCTTATGAAGTATTCTCCTTTGCTGGTGATCATTTATTAAGAGGTAAGTATTAAATTATTTTAGGAAAGGCCCACTCTTAACACTAGCTTTCTGTTTGCTATAGTCAACTGTAGAACATTCAATATAATTTCTTGTTTAGTTACTATGAATTAAATTTAGTTAGGGGTTTATATTTTGTAAGAGACCACTGGTTTTCTAGTTTTATTTGCTACAAATGAATAGAAAATAGTACAAGTTTCAACTTCTTTGACCTCTGACTCATCTTTTCAGCAAAAAGTCTTAATTTAGATAATCAAACTGGTGCCAGGATTTCATTTGTGATGTCTGAAACTTGATTGGTAGAATAAAAAAAATGCAATTTCTGACTCAGCTAAATGACCACTATACTGGTTCCTGAGCAACTGACTGGATCATTCTGAACTTGACTTTCACCAAGCATCCTCCTTGTGTGGATATAAATGATGACTTCCTGGTGGTTTTTTGGGTCATACTGACCCAAGTTGATATTTAGATTCACTAATACATAATATAGTGAAATAGCTGGATATTTAATTCCTTGGTAAAGGTAAGTCATATAATGTGTTCTTAGGTATAGATGATTGTGGCATTCATATTTTCTGGAAAAATCCCTTTGCACAGGATTTTCTCCTGGGAAGCTGAGAAGCTTCAGAGAAAAAGGAAAACAACAATTATCTGATTTGCTTTTCCTGTGTTTTGCTGCTTTGGAATGTGTTTGGAGATTGTTTATCCAACATGTGATTGTTTCATTGGTTTCATGTGAATTGTTTGGACTCCTTGGCCAATCAGGGTCAAGCTCTGTTGAGACTCTGGAAAGAGTCACAAGTTTACATTAATATCTTTTTAGCCTTCTGTAAGTATCCTTTCTGTATTCTTTAGTATAGTTTAGTTTAGTATTCTTTAATATAATATAGTGTCATAAAATAATAAATTAGCTTTCTGAGAACACGGAGTCAGATTCATCATTCCTTCCTGCCATGGGGCACCACCCAAATACAATAGATTATGACATCTATCACTAACCTGAAACAACAGTTAAATGATGGTGGGCATTTCATCCTTTTCTGATATTTCAATATTTTTCCACTAACTTCATTATACATGCTGCTTAAATAAAACATTCCACTTCAAATAATATTGCTTACTCTTGTCATCTTTGAGACAACAGACTGTACCCTAAATAAACAGATTTTTTTTTTTTTTTGTGCAAACATTAAATATAAATAGCTAAGGTTATTTTTAGCTGAGATTTCATACTGGAATGTATTTCAGTTGTAGATTTGAAAAATTGTGCCTCCAGCATCGGCTCAGCAGAGTTGTAGTGCCATGCTGTGCCTTGTTCAGGACACACTTGAGGGAAAGACCATCCAGTTATTATAGCAGAATTGGTACCTCAGAAGTTATATGAAAGCATTAAAATTCCTTATGGTTAAAACAGTGTTTAAAATCCACACTTCTCACAGCTAAATTCAAAGGCACAGTTTCTTAGAATAACTGAACAACTGCATACAGGGTTGGGTAAATGCTCCCTCATTTAGGAAAAGAGGCTTTTCTTTGCCTTTAGGTTGGAGTTGCACAGCCAGGAGAGTACAAAATTTGATTTTTTTTTCCCCCTTTAGAAGGTCTGTTTCTCTCCTCTCAGCATCTCCTCACTTTCAGCTTTGAACCTGACATATGGAGAGTCCCAGAATTTTAACCTCTGCTTGCCTGAAAAAAAAAATCATTCTGGTTTCCCAGAAACACCTCTGGTTATATTTGGTTAAAGCCTTCTTTTACATGTAAGCATTTCAGTTAATTTCATTTCATAAAAAAAATAGGGACTTTTACCACAGATATGCAGCGATAGAACAAAGGGAAATGGTTTTAGTTAAAAGAGGAGATACTTAAACTGGTGTTAGGAAGGAATTGTTTGCTCAGGAGGTGGTGAGGCTCTAGAACAGGCTGCCCAGAGGAGCTGGGGCTGCGCCAACCCTGGAGGTGTCCAAGGCCAGGCTGGATGGGCTCTGAGCAGCCTGGGACAGTGGGAGGTGGGTGATGTTTGTGAGGGTCCCAGGACGAGGTGAGAGATGAATCTGACTCCAAGTTCTTAGAAGACTGATTTATTTATTATTGTTATCATTTAGATATATGATATTAGATATATCATAGATACTATATAATATTTTATTATATTTACCTTTACATTATTTTATTATATTATATTTGTTATGTTGTATTTGCTATACTAAAACTATACTAAAGAAAAAGAGAAAAGGAGACATTAGAAGGCTTAAGAAGAATGATAATAAAAATCTGTGACTCCTCAGAGCCTTGACACAGCTGGATGATGATTGGTCATTAAATCAACACAATTCACATGGAACCGATCAAGGATGCACCTGTTGGTAAACAACCTCCAGACCACATTCCAAGCAATCAGATAATTATTGTGTTCATTCTTTTCTGAGACTTCTCAGCTCCTCAGGAGAAAAATCCTGGGCAAAGAGGATTTTTCCAGAAAATATCACAGTGACAGAGGTGTCCCTGCCATGGCAGGGGACAGGGAATGGATGATCCTTAGGGTCCCTTCCAACCCAAACCACTCTGTGATGGTGTGACTCAGTGAGCCACATGAAATTCTGTGCCGGGTATTGCAGTCTCGTCCCATGGCCACTGGAGCTGACAGGGGCCGGCTGGCCGCTCCCAGAGTGACCGGTGGAGACCACGAATCCCACCACTGCCAGGGTCTCGGCGAGAACCCCGAGTAGGGGCTCCATCTGCGGCGTGGTGACGCTGGCGAGAGCGGGACTGCGGAGCACTGAGGTGAAGGAAGGAAGGAGTGGACACGCGTGTAGATGCCAAGGCACTTTGTTGGCCCAGGCGGGGCCAGTAACGGTGTCCGAGAAAAACCGTTGGGGAGGCACTGATAAAGGGGATGGATGTGACTGGAGGAGACACAAGGGAACCAATAAACCAAGCCCAGGGGAGGAGCAAGGGGCACAACTGAACCAATAAGGATGGCACAGGGGAGGGAAAAGGCTCAGGAGGCAAATCATATCTTAAGTAAGGGATAATTGACATAGAATTTTCTCGAAATAAAGGGGGGGTGGTTACAATGATGGACAGGGAAACTGGGCAGCACCAGGGGGGAGGAGATAAACTTATAAGGACATAAGGGGAAGGACCAGGGGATCGGTCGCCTTAACGGACAGGTCACTGGCAGGAAAACAAGGGACAAACAACTCAGGAACAAACCCTTATGGGGGAGAACATGGGGGGAACCAAGGGTCAAACCATAATCTTAACTTACAAAAAATAACCAACTTTACAACAAAACCCGTATAAAACACACAATGCTACATCTCCCCGTTTTTTGTTTTAAAAAGGAGAGGGGAGCACTGTAAAAAGGAACAGAGTTCAGTCGAAGGAGAGGGCACTGTAAAGGGAACAAAAGTCCTGTCCTTTATACTTCGGTGCTCTCTACCTTTTGGTTCTTCCACCATCCGTCGTTTTTTGTAACAACGGCAGCAAAGGCTATCTTGGGTGATGAGGAAGGCTTTGAGGTGGAGGCGGTGATGACTTGCTTCAGGACACTGAAGCACAAGGGTGGCAGGAAATGAATGACAATAAAATAACTTATGTTCTTCATGAGGGGCGGCATCCACAATTGCGAGGAGCGTTGTGGCTGCCTGAAATGAAATGAGGTAATATCAGGGATCTCTTCCCCTCCTGCGGCGTTTTCTGTTCTGTGCAAACGTGCGGTCATTGGGGTCTTCCTGGCCGTGGGGGGTTACAGCTTGAGGTACGTTAGCAGACTCCGCAGGGCTTGACTGACTTCTTAGGGACCCATCTGACACCTGAGGGCATGGACACGCAGGCGTATCCACAACCCCAAGTGATAAGCTGGACTGGACCCTGGATTTCTCCAGACTCTGGGTCCCTAATAAGGACAGGTGGTTTTTCTTTGAACCCGTTGTGTTGTTGCTGGTGGAAGTGTCTCAGGACTGGCGGCTCCGGTCTGTCGAAAGAACAATTCAAGAAATTGATGGTGAAGAGTGCTTTACAAAGCCTGAGATGTGGGGACAGAGCTTGGACATCTCCCCATTGGCGGACGAGGACTTGCTTTAAAGTCTGGTGAGTGCATTCTACTACAGCCTGACCGGTGGGGGAGTGTGGAATTCCCATCCGGTGTTGTACCCCCCAATCCTGCAAAAACTCAGCAAACGCCTTGGAGGTATAAGCTGGGCCATTATCTGTTTTGATGGTAGATGGGATCCCCAGAACTGCAAAGGCATGAATCAGATGTTTTAGTGCATCTGCCGCTTTTTCCCCAGTGTGAGCTGAGACAAAGACTGCCTCCAAGAAGGTGCCCACAGATACATGGACATATTTGAACCGCCCAAATTCGGACACGTGGGTGACATCAGTTTGCCAGACTTCACAGCTGCGGAGTCCTCTAGGGTTCACGTCGGAACCCAATGATGGTAGAGCCATCTTCTGGCAATTTGGGCAGGTGGCCACAATCGCATTGGCTTGGTCTCGCTGCAGGTGAAATTGGCGGACCAGCTGTGGGGCAGTCTGATGAAATTGCTGATGGCTTAGCTTGGCCTGCTGGTAGATGCTAGGCAGGCCAGCCAGCTGCAGGGGTGTGGGCAGGGCGTCTGCCCTGCGGTTTCCCTCGGCAATGAACCCAGGGAGGTCGGTGTGTGATCTTACATGCATTACAAAGAAGGGTTGCTCTCGGTGGGAAACCAAATGTATTAACCACGAGAGCAAGCGGTAGATGGCAGGATTGGAGACTTCTTTGAGTACTGCATGTTCTGCCCGGGACACTACGCCTGCTACATAGGCTGAATCAGTTACTAGATTAAAAGGCTGTGGAAACTTCTCAAAAGCCCTGACGACTGCATCTAACTCAGCAACTTGTGGAGAGCCCTCCACAATCTGCACATCGGCTTCCCACTGCTGAGTCTGAGGGTCCTTCCAAGTAATGACGGACTTGTGGGATCCTCCAGATGCGTCTGTAAAAACTGTCAGGGCTTTGGACGGCGACTTTGAACCTCTTTTGGAATTAAATTGAATTCAACACTAAACAATTTGTGGCCTGGATGGTCAATTGAAATTTGGCCAGTGTAGCTGTCTAGGGCGAACTGCAAATTCTCATTAGACCAGTATAAATTTTCCACAGTGTCCAAAGATATCCTCCCCATGGATAGGAGGAGGTGAATGCATGCAAAATCGCACCCCACCAACACATGCAGGCGAGCCCTAGCCCTCGTGATCAGCTGAGCCATCAGCTCTTGTGGCTTGGTGATGCTCTTGGACAGCTGGTGACCAAGGAAAACCCACTCTATAATTAAGAGGGGGTCCTTTTGGTCAGTGTCCCATTGAAAAATCAACCCATAACGAGGGACAAACAACTCAGGAACAAACCATTATGCGGGAAAACATGGGGAGAACCTAGGGTCAAACCATAATCTTAACTTACAAAAAAAATAACCAACTTTACAACAAAACCCATATAAAACACACAATGCTACAGGGTATTGGACAGTGATCCTGCTAGCAGAACACAAGTCTACAGACCACACCTTAAATTTTTCTGATGTGGTGTGTGTCATGTTACTAAAACTAACTAACTGGTTTTTTGCCCCAGTTGAAAATTATATTTAAGGAGGAGACAGTGTCCAATGGCAAATGTCTTGCTGGAAACCAAGGCTTGCTGTCAAGGTACAGGTGATCACTTCTAGAAACTTCCACTCCACCTAAGCAATGCACATTTTAATACAGCTAAATGCAAGGTCATCTATCTATCAAGAGAGGAAAAGCTTGGGGGCTGTGTTCGCAGGGAATGTGACAAGAATGTGGTCCTGTACACAACAGGAAGGGTAGAAATATCCAATATTCTGTAATATAGAATATTCTATGTTCTATAATATAGAAATATGCAATAATTGTAGAGAGCATCATGTGGCAGCTCTGGTGCCGTAAAATACGTGCACGCAGAGCACATTGCTAAAAAGTGTATCTTTTCAGGTTAGTACTTTAAAAGAGTGGGAAAAAAATTAAAAAGGTGAAACCCAGCTATAAAACTATTTGTATACATTGCAAACATGTTTTCCATTGAATTTACTAGATAATGGGATTTAATTAGTTAATCCAAGTTATTGTAGGAGTTGGTATGCCATCAGAAGTACCTGCCTGGTAAAGAAATTGGCATAGAATAATTATTTGAAAAGTAGGCACACTTATCCTGTGACTATGACATTTATAATAAAAAAATCTGTACATTTAAAACATAATTTAACAGTATAAACACAATTGTCTGCATTTACAGCCAGTGAGGGCCTACTGACAATTATTGCTTCCTGACGAAAAATAATGAGTTTCATTGTTTCATAGTGCAAGTGATATAAGGAATTAATATCTCTTCAGTTTTGGTTATTTGGGGTTTTTTTTTTTAGCTTTCACAGTTGAGTACTTTATCAGGAGTCTTTTACAGTTATGATTGCCACTTGACTTGAACAAAATCCCAGTCTGGAAGGTGAGTTTCTGTGAAGATGTGGGGAGGTATTTGAGCGATGGAAGCTGGAGGCAAAGGATTCCTAGTGGGGCACAAATGGGAAAATGCTGACTTCAGTGAGCAGTCTCAGCAAATGCCTCCTCCAGCAGCAAGTGCTCTATCAGGTGTTTTGCATTCTGTTTCCTAGAGTAGCATGTCTGTGGTTACTAAGGATTCATTTAATTGCTCTGAGATTGCTTTTTGTGCAGGGGAAGGCATGGTGTTAACTGGAGAGCTGTGTAACAGCTGAGCTGTGCCCTCAGGAAAGGGCAGGAAAGGGAATTTGATGTGCAGGGGTGGGAGCATGGCAATAAGAAGCTCTAGACACAGATTGTTGGTGATTTGATTAATTTAAATTTTAAAATAACTTAGTTGTTTTAGGTAATCAGCCGTGACTCACTGGTTTTAGTGCAAAAGTACTGGTGAAAAATGAGACAAATTTGAATAAACAGAGAAATAATGAACTCATAAGTCAGTTTTTTGCTGTCTACCTTACTTAACATCTTTAGTACAGCAAGAAAGGAGCTCAGGCCTGGTTTCCTTGTGCTCTTCTCAGGAAAGAGCCCTTCAGTAGATGCAGTACCATTTACAGCAGGGTTTTCAAGAGGATAGAAGTCTTTATATCCATACATTTCCTTTTTCATAAAGCACCTGCTTAAAGCTTAGCTGTGAGTTAAACTAATCTGAAATTAATTTTGTAAGTCTTTCAGAAATATAATTAAATGCAGAGGCCATTTTACACTGGAGTTATACTGCCATTAAAGCAGGATTTTGGGGATTAATTAAGGCTTCATTGCTACAAGTGAATCTTGCAAATAATTTAAATGAATGTAGAACAGCTTTTTCCCTTCCCCTTCACCCAGACCCTGTAGAAGATAGAATGGAAAAATATGTTGAATTTCAAAGATATAGGCAGTAAAGCTGAAAAGCCTTTAAAAAATTTCCTTATGAGATTGATCTCCAATTTTAACAAAATTTCACGTATGCAGTATTCTGTTACTTTTTCTGTTCATTGCTTGGTTTTGCCTGTTTGGGGACAAAGAGCAGCAGTGGGAGAGCTCAGCATCTGCACGTGGATGCAGAGCATGGATCCTCATGCCTGAAGAGATGTAATAGTGTGAAGGGATATATGCTTCTAAATATGGTCTCTGTGTTTTCCCTCTGTCTTCTCTGCAGTTAGAATTGTGTTTGCCTTTCTGGAGCCTCTTTAAGCTTGTTTCAGGTGAATGAGAGGGAAGGGCTTTTCTTTTTTTGGTGAACCATAAAACCTGTCCTTAGGAGTTTATTCAGCTAATGCTAGATAATACTTTTCTACTTGACATGTTTCACTGATGACATGCCATGTGTTTCAGTATTGCCATTACATCACTAAATCAGGAAAAGGGGCAAATATTTGTTCATGGGAAATCAAAGCTAAAAAAACAGAGCAAGTCATCAGTTGTCTAAATTTCTTAACAACATAGCAATATTTATAAAAACTAAACATTTCTTCATTGTACCATGATCTTTAGGCAAATCTTATTCTTCCTGTTACTTTTACAAGTTTAATTTGATCGGCTGTAATGGTGAAAAACAAGCCAGAGGCTGTTTTTTAATTTGTTTTTATGGTTGCAAGTTCAAACTTGACAGCTTGTGTATAGATGTCTTTTTAAAGGGGAAAACTGGAGATACAGCTCCCTCTGTCTGTCCTGGGAGTGCCTCTGGTGTCTCTTGAGAGCCCCTGCAAATGATCACAGGAGCATCTTTATTGCCAACATGACAACAACCTGGGGATAACTTTGTTTTACAGGTCAGTAGTTGTTTTAAGTTGCCTTAACTGGAATTTTAAAAGAACAAAGGGTCGTGTTCTTAGCTGAAAATACTTCAGTGGAGGGGCCCAATTCAAAACACAGAAAAACAAACCAGTGCAGTTTCTCAAAATTTATAATTAGATTATTATTATTAGAATGAAATATATATGTATAAAAGTTCTGTCTATTCTTTAGTGCCCATACAATTTTTGCAGAGATAACAGTGGCAAATGCACTTCATGGTTTTGACCATTCATTTAAAAAATATGCCCAAACTGTGAAACATTAGTGAATATGACAGAAACTGGAATGAAAACAAATGGCACTAAATAAATCACATCTGAAAATTTATACTTACTGGAATACCTAAATAGAAACTTAGGGTTTATGTGTTTATGTACTCCATTGTCATCTCTTCAGTTCCAGTCTGTGGATGTGATTCTGGCAAAGAAAATATAGAAAACATAATCTGTCTGTGGTTTATATTTGTACTGAAGGTACACTAGAGCTCAGGATAGGTTTATGATAGACTTACCATGTTATTAGAACTTTCTATTAGCTGTAATTATGCTAATGATATTAACATAGAAACACAGCATTAACAAGGTCATAGCACAAGTTAGTAATTGTAAAAAAAACACTCAAAGCATCGTGATAGCTTGTACACTAAAATCTGTGGAAGCTTAGTAATCACTTAGTCATCAACAATTCATCATCAAAAAAAATTTGAACAGTATTTTACGCTCATCCCTCCACATCTTTCTTGTAAATTATAGATAAACTTTTTTTTTTTTTTTTAATCAAGTAGTTTCGTAGTTTCACACTGAAAAGCATCTCTTGTAGACATTGCTGAGAACTGAAATGAGTATTGACAGTCTTGGCTGATAAATATCTGAAAATGGAGATTCCATGAAACTGTTTTGAAATACAGTGCAGAAGTCACATTCTCAGGAGAAATGAGACATACCTGCCTGTTAATACCTGCTCAGCCCACAGCTGTGGGTGCAGCCTTGCTATGGAATGATGGAATTGTGGAGGTTGGAAAAGACCTTTCAGTCATCCCAGCACTGCCCAGTCCATCCCCAAACCATGTCCCCCAGTGCCACAGCAGGTGTGACATGTCTCTAAACCCCTCAGCCATTCCTTAGGGCAGCCTGCTCCAGTGCCTGGCAATGTGTATGCCTTGTTTCTAAAGTGGCCCAAATGGGAATTGGAACCTTGGTGAGCAGTGAGAGCTGGCAGAGCAGGGGTTAAGGTCAGTGGGCTGATGGTGGGCTTCTCTGGAAGCAGAAAGGACTCGGAGCTCTGCAAATCAAGGTCTGCTGAGAGTGGGGCAGTGCAGGCTGACTGCCAGCACGTGTGCGATAGTGACTGAACGTGATGATGCTGAATTAAACCAGTTCTGGATGTGGAGGCAGGTTCACAGGTGTATGGTATAGTGCATTCTAGAATGGCTTTGTGGGTTTTAGAAAACTAAAGTTAGGAAAACTATAATTAAAAAAAAATCCTTGGAATTGGAGCTTGTATGTTTCTTTAACTGCTTCCCTTTGGAAGGGCAGGTGGATGACAGAAAAATTATTTGAGATAAAAGGGCATTTAGCCTCTAGTGTTGCTGCAGCTATTATAGATAGGAGAAGTTTCTACTGTTGTAAAAAACATGAGCTCTGTACCTCAGCAGCACACATCCTGTAGTTATCACTGTTACTGAGGCTCTTAAAAACTATCAGGGGATGTGAAATGGTAAAATAGTAGATGAATGAAATGAGCTTGGCAGATGCCCCGCCGTGAATTTGTACTGCACTGGAGAAGCCAAGGTGATGAAGGGATGGCTGGGGATTTGTCACGGCAGCCTTTCCCCCAGGAGCCTGCCCATTGTTCAGGTCTGTGTCTGAAGCAAACCCAGCAGCTCTGGGCTGCAGCCTGCACACCTGGGCAGGAGCACTGCTGGAGCCAACAGTGTGATGGCTGACTGACTGACAGGGAGATTAAAATCTCAGCCTGCCCTTGAAGTGTGCCAGTATCTTACTTTTCAGAGCACTGATTTAAGGCTTTATTAAGAAATCTCAAGTTATTTGGAAAAGAGCATATCGCAGGCTCAGCACAGGGGGCATTCTCTGGTTGCTGGTTGGACTTGGTAACTTTTGCTCCTCCAGGCAAGCTGGCTATTGTTCTTCTGAAATTAAGGAAACAGCAGCAGCAGTCAGCATTTGTCTCTGAGACAAAAATAATTAATTAATCTAATTGCAGTGATCATTAGATCCAGTTGTACACCGAAGGGAGCACAGCCCTCCATAAATGCCACATTTCCCAATAGCCCAGTAATTCAACAGCATATTTAAAATGCTCTTTCACAGTTTATACACTCCCATAGTTACATTTGGCAAATATTTTACTTGACCTAGTCAAGTTTTAGCTGTTTTCAGGATTCTGTTTCATTTGAGCACTCTTTGTACAGAAAAAAAGTTATGAAGTGGTTGGGTTTCCAGAGAAAAAGTAATTCATTCTTTTTTTTCAAATACAATCTTCAGCAAAGAAAACTTTGCACTTTTTTGTTTAGCGTCTGGGGTTTTTTCATTTGGTTTTGTTTGTTTGTTTGTTTGTTTGGGTTTTTTGTTTGTTTCTTAACTTTGACGAGGAAATAAAGATCTAAGAATTTGTGCCATAGTTTCTCCTTTAAAGTAATTCATTATTTGTATTAGGGATGCAGAATTAATGCTGCCTGCTGAATAGAAGTACTGACTGTCATTCATGTTCCCCCTCACACAAGGTGCCACCTGACCTGGCATTGATCCCTGGCACTCCCTACAGCCTACAGACTATCAGGCATTCCTCAGCAGGCATTCACAGTTTGTTCCCCTTCATTTGATAGTGAGGCTGTGCACTATCTGTGCTGAACTTGGCTTTTCTTTCCTCTAAGAAAAAGCCTCACTTGTAATTCTGCTTATTCTTGCATGTAAAGTTGTGAGATGTTGCTGTGTTCAAGTCACCACCATCAGATTCAGTGCTGACAACACTCATTACCTTTGTTGTTAATGGTGCTCCACGTTTTCCCCTGGGCATGAAAATATCAATTTTCCTGAAACATTAAAGCTGAATCCCAGCCTTCATGGCAGCAGAGAAAACCATGCAAATTGAAGCCCTCTATCTTTACCAGAGTTACGTGTGATACTCAAGTAGAATCTTTCTGCATTTCCCTTTTCCATTTTCCCCTTTTCTCTTCCCCTCCTTTAAGTTTCACTTTACTCCTTCCCACCCTCCATCCCCTCTCGCTTGCCTCAGGACAGTCATGGCATTTTTGGCCCCTTGATTCTGATTTTTAGGAGCTGCAGTTCTTTCCATCCTCCCCTGCCCTGTGTTTGCCGCTCCAGGAGATTGGAGTGGCAAAGGTTTGAACTGGAGGAAAAAAGGCTCATTGCTACATCCTGCTTATGTGTGATTTGTCAGCTGATCAGGTCATCTTCGACACACCAGTTTTTTTCTCTCTGAAGCATAAAAGGCTCTCTTAAATGTGAGCCTTTACAAATGCATCCCCGAAAGTATTTCTTATACTTTATATCCTGTGAGGAATTTTGAAAGAATTTGAGACGGGACCTCGGAGGTTTTTTAGATTATGGGATTTATTTTTTTACCTTCTACATAGAAAGGAAGGCTCAGAACTTCACTTTATGGCTCAGAAGGTCACAAAATCTTCAGCTACAAGACCTTTTAAGGATTTATTGACCAATAAAACACTGCCAACAAGGATATTTACACTTTTGACCCAATCCTTCAAAATTTCACCTTATGGACCCATGTTACAGTGTAAGCTTTCTTAGCCAATCATGTTATGACACACAAACCTACAGTGCTGCATTCTAAACTCCTTATTTACCTTTGTAACTACTTTTTTTTTCTATATCTTAAACTCTAAACTTTCCTTTACTTAGCTTAATGTGTCTCTGCTTTAAATTATAAATCCACATTCTCCTTTCCAGCACCTGAGTTTGGAAGCCCTTTTCAAGGTCTCAGGTCAAATGCTGGGTTTAATTCTAATCCTTGACTTACAGGCCCAAAGTTCTGAGAGTTCCCTGCATTTCAGACTCCAACAATATCCTAGTAAGGTTCTTGTTGAATTTAAAGGACTCTGTGAAAGTGTTTATCAATCCAACTTTGTAATCACAATTTTTCCCAATGAGCAATTTCCTTAGTCTTGAATGCCAGGTCAATCAATTTCCAAAGGAGGCTGCTGAGTGACAGTATGTCACTGTCATATTTTATGAAAAATCCCTTCACCAAGATTTTTCTCCTGAGAAGCCTCAGAAAAGAAATGTGAACAAGAATTATCTGATTGCTTGGAATGTGGTTTGGAGGTTGCTTCCCAACGGGTGCATCTTTGGTTGGTTCCATGTGAATTGTTTTTAATGAATGACCAATCCCAGTCCAGCTGTGTCGGGACAGTGGTCAGTCACGAGTTTTTATTATTCATTCTTATCTAACCTTCTGATGTATCCTTTCTCTTTCTTTAGTATAGTTTTAGTATAGCATTTTCATACCATATCGTATCATATCATATCATATCATATCATATATCAGCCTTCTAAGAACTTGGAGTCAATTCTCATCTCTCACCTCATCCTGGGGACCCTCACAACACCACGACAATTGGTGGCCACAACAGGAGGCACTTTGCCAGAACCAGACTGGCTTTGGGGACAGCTGGAGATTTGGGGTCTGCAGTTGAGCAGCTCCTCACGCTGTCCCTGAAGCAATCCCGCACGGCAGAGCAGGGAAATGTCAGAGACAGCTGCAGCCTGCAAGGACAGCTCAGTGTGGTGAGGGCTGCAGGATGCCCCTGGCAGGACGTGGTGTAACTGGTGATTGTGCAATTTACAGTTGCCTTGGGTAGCCATGGAGGCTGAGGGTTGTTACTGGATAAGGAGAATCATTTCATCACTCTCAGAAAGAGTAATGCACACGGCTTTTCCTGGGCAGGGTAAATTGCAGGGGTATATCTTCTGCAGTGGAGGGAAGTGTTTCACTTGAAAGATGCTTCTTTGGGAATATCTCTTCCAGTGATTAAAGTCGAGATAGAATTCAAATTGCCTGAGTCATGCTGCCATTTTTTCCCCAGATTATGCTATGCTGGTGGGCAGTTAGCAATTATATGGGATCTGTCCCTGTGTTAAATCCAGCAGCTTGAAATGCTCTAAGGCTTTCAAGTGAACCTGTGTTAAATCCAGCAGCTTGAAATGCTCTAAGGCTTTCAAGTGTTGTTGGGAGAAAAGTTGAGAAATGTTAGAATGTGTGTGACTGGTATCCAGTTGGCTTTAATAATTCTTATTAGCTCTGTTTGCATTCACTGCAGCCACTGCTGCCTTTCCAAATCCCAAGGAGAAGGGAGTTGCAGCCCACTGCATGTTCTGACAGCTTTTAGTGGCACAAAGGGGCAACGGCAAAAAAATAACATTTTCCTTATTGCAGCAAAATGCAGGGGTAAAGTTTAGGCAGACCTGAAGGGTTTTGAGATGCCTGAATATGACAGGAAAAGCTGTGATTTCACTTAAAATAATGATCTTAAATACACACAATCTGTAATTACTTGATGTGAATTTGTTTTAATAGCTCATTTAGTTAAAAACTGCACAGATTAATGTTACTCCTGGAAATGAGAGCAATTTAGTTAAAGCAGAGCTGTTAATCCTTGTTCAACAAAAATTTATTAGCTTGGCTATGTTGCAGCAGGGGCAAAGAAACCATGTCTCTCTCACAACCTTTTTTCCTGAACAGGCTAACCTGACTGGAGCAGCTTGGGTTTCCACCAGTGATATTCTACTTAAATAGCTCCTCAGCTGACTTGCAAGTGTGTCAAAACATCATTAAATGCCAATTCATGTTTTTTCTTCAACTGCTTTCTTTGCAATGCCTGCAATTGTCTTTTTTATAGCAATCATGGCAGCTATCCCTCTATTTAGAATGATTTATAGTGTGTAATGAGCGGCAGAGAAGCACACCACGTTAAAATAAATCAGAAAGAGGTTGACAGGCAAAGATTTGGCAAATGCAAGGTTTTGGGCTTTGGTCCAATAGTGGGTTGTTTGGTCCAAGAAGGTTAAAGACTGTTAGAACCCTGTAGTCTTTCATGTGAAATGGCCATGGAGCCCCTCTCCAGCAGCATCTCAACAACTATTTCTCACATCTCCTGAGTTTAATCTGCTGGACAATCGGTCATCTGGGAGAGATGTCTATAAACAGAAAACCCTATTGATCTAGGGATCATTTTATGCAGATATTAGCTGGCAAAGATGTCAGTTCTCCTCCATACAGAATGTAAAACAATGGTTTTTTTTCTGTCTAGAGAGAGAAAAGATGAAAGTTAAGGGGGTTTTGGAGCATTTCTGAATTGCAGAGGTTAATAGGCTGGGAGTGTGTGCTTCCCTTATTACCCTTGCTTCTTTCCTCACATCTACACTCATCAATAAATAAATAAGTTAATTAAAAAGCTGTTTCTAAGGGACAAAGTACAGATCCTTAAGACATATCAAAGTCTCAGTAAAAAAAAAATAACCACTGGCCTGGAGAAATCCACCCAGGTTTATGGAGGGATGAAAGACCTCAGCTGTGATGGTTTTTATTGTCACAATGAGCTGCACAAGTTGCAATAATAAATGGAGGGTGTATCTCTCCACCAGTGGGCCTCTGGCAAGGCCCATCATGCAGAAAACATGAGATGAAAATCCTGGTTGCAAAAATATCCAAATATCCATATATATATACTTAATAATAATCTCAATATTTTGGAAATGTTCCAGATCACCAGGACGTGTATGGAAAAATATTCAATGCCCATGGGAGATTCTATCTGATGCTCAACAAGCAGTTTATGAAATGTGTGTCTGCATGCAGAAATAAGCATATTATTTAAATTTTTAACCCACAATTTAATGCATTTTGCCAGGTATTTTTATGACCTGTCTTTTCTGCGCT
This sequence comes from Nesospiza acunhae, assembly GCA_013398715.1. Taxonomy (NCBI): domain Eukaryota; kingdom Metazoa; phylum Chordata; class Aves; order Passeriformes; family Thraupidae; genus Nesospiza; species Nesospiza acunhae. The sequence goes on along the minus strand of VZSU01000608.1, from coordinate 157,887 downwards.
GCAGGCTGCCCGTGGCTGTTTTGCTCACCCAGGCATCCTCTCCTTCTCCTTGTCCACCAGGACCTTTGCTGACCCAACTTTTCTACTAGAAGTAGCCAGTTCTGCTTGCAAAATGCAGGTTGGGCTCTGGTGAGTGTTTTGCCCGTGGTTGTTGCTTATTTGGCTTTCTGCAGGGAATCAATTAAAAAAACTTAATTGGGATGAACACAGGTCTTTGAAAGGGATTTGTGAAAAGGTCTATCTCTGCACAAATGGATAAATTAGGTTAAATACTGATATTTCGGAGAGTATTATTATGATATTCAGTGGTGTTAACAGCCAGGGTAAGTAGGTGCTGCCATTAAAGTACAGCCCAGCTCTGCAGGTGGCTTTAATGTGGCAGTAATTCACTCAACCCACAGCGAGGCATTTGGTGAAGAGTAAATTGGAAAAGGAAAAAGGTTTATTAGCAAGCTTCTCTTATCTGGCTGTTAAAGATGCACAGAAGCTGAAACTGTTAAAAAGTATTTTCAGAATGAGTGTTTTCATTGGTCATTCAAGGGGTCATTCAGGATGTTTGAGCCCACGCAGTAAATTAAAATAGCTGTGGTGAACACTTGTGAGAAGTCCTCACTAGTGCTTCACAGGAGTCAACACATACTCATTAGTAGAAAAATTTAATTTAGCCTGCTTAGGTTTAAAAAAAATAAATAAGCAGTAGCAATCACAGCAGAGTGGGTGATTGGTTCCTATTATTTTTCTTTTTAATATGAATGTGAGGCCTACAGCTTTGTGATTCAGTTTCATAATTTCCTCCCATTTAACCTAAGTGGCTGTTTTGGGAAAGATTCCTTGCCTTGAAATGTAGTTCATGTGTGGGTTTAATATCTTCTTGCAGAAATTTATTATTGTTTTCTTTTATAATCTTGGCAGAGTTTCAGTAATTATATCTTTATTTAAAGTTTTCCAGGTCTTAAAACTAACAGTGTTATCACCTGTTTCAGCAGTCTACTTTCTTTAAACTTTCAGGTATTCTTTTCTAAATGAATTAAATTTGTATTTAAAAATAGAGTTGTGGCACCTCTGCCTGTATAAACAAATTCTGGTCTTCCCATTAATAACAATCCATCTGCTGTAGATATTTCCAGTGCTCTGTAATGGGGCTCGTCCTCCTCTCACAGGGGAAGTAAAGTTGTCAGATTGAGGAAAAAATTCTGTGCAAAGGCATTGCTAAAAGTGTTGCTGATTATTACACATGGCTGGAGTTATCTGAAATAGCAAATAGAGTATTTTTAAATTCCCTCACCTTCCAGTGTTTATTAGGGGGATGAGGAAACTTATGGTGCACTTTATCTCCTTAACCTTTTAGTCATTTCTGATGAGGAAAAAAGGTAAATAGCAGAAATATGTAGTGATCGTAAGTATGGGTAGGCTTACACATATCTATAGCTATTTACAAGTGGCAAGCACATAGAGAACTAACTGAGAGCAGAGCTGTTATTAATATAGTTACAATATAGTTTCTGCTGCAAAACTCTTGTGGCACCAGCACAGTCTCAAAATGGTATTATAGCTCTACCTCCAGCTTTATTATCATGTTACTTTGTCTATAATATAAAACATCCACCACATCTCTAATAAAACTCTGGTTTGTGTGTGTATGGAACACCTTCTGTTGAGTAAAGCATCACTTAGGCAATGAAATGCAAGCTCAAGTAACTCATCTGAAATTATGCTAATTGCCACTCTTAAAGTCTTTATTGGTGCTAAAGTCTTTAGATGCAAACTGAGGGGATAAACACATTGTCTTACACAGAGCAGTTTTCACATGGTTGTACCATTTACTTGCTGCCTCCCAACAGCCAGGGCATTTTTTTCTCAAATTCTCCCTTTTCCCTGCATAAATCCTATTTCTCTCTTCCCTTCATGTCACTGTATTAAGGCAGAGCTTGCTGGAAACTCTTAGCTTGTTGCTAATGAGAATATTGCACTTCTTCCAAATGATGACCATTGGAAAATGCAAAATACTTTCAGTCAGAATGCTGAAGGAAATAGAGTTGCCTATGTATCTGAAAACAAGCATGGGGGTTTTTTCAGATTTCAAGTAGAAGCAAAGAAAATTCTGGGGTTTTTTTCTGTACCCCAAAATAAGATACAGGAAAAATAAGTGGAGGAGGTTTTGGCCATTCCTCCATCTCCCATTCATTTTTTTTCTGGATGAATTCTGCGCTTTTTGTTTACCTGACACAAAGTTCATGTATCTGTGCTGTTTTACCCAAACTAATGTTATGTGTATGCAGGTGTGGTAAGCATACAGACATACGTGCACACATATACACACCATAAAGAAATATTTTGTCCTTTGTTGTATTTGGGCGGTGCCCCGTGGCAGGGAGGAATAATGGATCTGACTCCATGTTCTCAGAAGGCTAATTTATTATTTTATGATACTATATTATATTAAAGAATACTAAACTATGCTAAAGAATACAGAAAAGATACAGACAGAAGGCTAAAGAGATAATAATGAAAACTTGTGACTCTTTCCAGAGCCCCAACACAGCTTGGCCCTGATTGGCCGAAGAGTGAAAACAATTCACATGAAACCAATGAAACAATCACCTGTTGGTAAACGATGTCCAAACACATTCCAAAGCAGCAAAACACAGGAGAAGCAAATCAGATTATTATTGTTTTCCTTTTTCTCTGAGGCTTCTCAGCTTCCCAGGAGAAAAATCCTGGACAAAGGGATTTTTCAGAAAATATGATTGTGACAGTCATTATTTACCATGGCCATCCTTAGGGTATTTGAGAAGATAAGGCCTTAGTTCAAGAGGAAGAAGCCAGGCTAATGAAGGAAAGTTCCTATGTTAGTGGCTTGTAAGCCCTTAAATGTGAACAACAGTAATGGACTGCACTTGTAAATCCATTTATTGCAGTATTGTCTTGCACCTGTACCCATGTGACAGCTGAGTGACTGGCTCACAAATGACCATTGCAGAGATTTGTGATGTTGGAATATAAATAATTGGAATGTGGAAAAAGAGAGAGATGGAAGCAAATCTGTGGTGGTTTGAAGGCAAAAATCCCCCCAGCCTAAATAGATGTAAGGGTGAATTTTATGTCACTGCCCAGGTTTTTCCAAAGGTGATGCATAGGTGGTTTTCCCAATAAGACTTGATGAAGAAATGGCAGCTGTCATGTAAAGATTTATTCTGTACTACAGGGGAATGAAATAAAAGAACACCATTTCTCATTTTAGGTCACTAGATTGTGTTGACCTCTGGTATTTATGTTTGATACCTCAGTAGCTGGAAATGGAAAATGTTGGAAGGGTCACCTGCTTCTTCCCAGCCATGTTCTGTTGGGGTTTTCTTTTGACAATATTGGGAACCAGCACTCCCATTTTCTTCCCAGAAAGCCAAGGAGTCTGTTATGTTTCCTGCCCATGTTCAGCTGATGTTGAGTTGAAAACAAGATGAGTCAATGTCTGTGTTTCTGCTGCAGTGTGATGTGCCTGTGGTTTGAAGGAGCCGTGTATGAATAGGGGTGTGGAGAAAATAATGGAACTAATGCAACTAAAATGGCAGAACTGAGGTGGCAAATGGCACTGCTAAACTCCAGCTTCTTCGTCTGTGATGCTTCAAATGTGTTTCTTTCCCCTTTGTGAGGTGGTTTTCATTTATGTAGTTCTCAGTCTGTAGTCTGTATGGCACAGCAGAAGTCACAAGGAGGCCTATGTTTTCTCAAACTCTCTCCTGTAGTGCATCACTTCCCCTGTCATGTGAGTGATGCTGCAGAGATGTTCTGGGCCGTCGGAAATTGCCAAATCTCCTCTGGAAAGACCCCACCTGTTTTGGAGCTGTTTGTCTGCAGTGCTGCCACTGCTGAGTCACAGAGCACAGATGTGGGCTCTGTCCTCCCATGGCTGTATCAATTATTCTTTCCTCCTCTATTGCTTAATGATACACCAACTCTTTCCACAGAGCCTGCATGACTCAGGCCTTGCCTTTGCCCCTGAACTATTCTTCTCTTTCTGAATCACAGCTTGGACTCAGAAAAGATGTGGAACAGGGAAGGATGTGTTCAGGGTGATGCTTGAGGAGACCACGCTGCACCGTGCTTGTAATCTCAGGTGCAATTCTTAAATTGGCACTTTTCTTTAAACATGTTTGTTGTTGGTATATTGAAAATGTAATCTGGAAATGTTCAGGGGTTCAGCTTTACAGGAACCACAGAAGTTCAAAATTTCTGTTGAACCTCTCGCAACCCAAAAATATGTTTTAGACGTGGATGGGATGTTTTCCTCATGAGCTGATTTGATTGAGTTCAGAAACACTATATATGAAACCTCCCAGTCATGATTTTTCAGCATTAAATAACCTGAAGTGAAATAAAGGAAGAGCTGGAATGTTTAAAATTTTATTGGCAAAAGTTTGGTAAAAACTAAGAATTAAATACCCTGATAATCCACACTTGCTCTTATCTTCATTTTTAGGTGCTTGAATGGCAGGCTGTTTTCTGGAGATTTTTTAGCTTTTCTTCTATCAACAAATAAATTTAGAAAGTAATCTAATGTGAATCACTAAGACTTTTAAAATAAGAGACATGAAATTTATATCAGCCTACATAGCCTGCATTGCTCATATGTTACAAAATATTTTCCTGCAGGTTCTTCCCATCTTGTCCTATAAATTTGCAGTGGCTTTAATGTAAGGAGAGGAAAAAAAATGTAGGAATAAAACCAGAAATGTTGGGGGTTACTGTCACTTTAAATGCCAAACTTTTCAGCAGTGTTTTTCAAAGAATACTTTGATTAAGTTTTTTATTTTATGCAGTGGTAAGAGACTCAAAGGTTCAGGGTCTAAACCCAACGTTAATGTTGCAACTTTAGTATATTAGTACTAAATAATATAATTTTGTATATTATTGCTACAACCTCATTCTTCTGTGTCTTTTTGTTTTGTTGGGTTTTTTTAAATCTTCCTAAATGATAACAAACACTTTGGAAAGTATTTGTTATGATCATTCAAATTATAAGAGGCTCTTGCACAGCTTTACAAGGCACTGATAGCACTAGCATATATTGTGTTTAAAGTAGACCTTAAAAACAAAATATTCCAGGTTTTGCAACCTGGATTCTGGTCAAGATGGTCTCTTCAGCAATGCAGCTTTGATGTTTCAGGATCAAACACATGAACAGACTGTATTTGGACAGCAGGGGCATGTGTGTGGTGAGGCTGTGCCTGATCTAGCTGCTGCTTTGGAGCCTCCCTGGATGTGTGTGCACAGAAGCTGGCCCAGATCCTTCCTGGACACTCCTGGCATGTTCAGGTTGGAGTTGCGTGTGACAGCAGGTCTTGGGTTTGTGGTTGCTGAAAGTGGCTCTCGAGACATTAAAGAGGTTTTTTTTTTAGCTTTGCAACTGAAGAAGGAGTTGGGATTCTTCATCTTTGGTTTTCAAGGTTTATTTTCTCTTCTTTAATACATTCTTTTTCAGATTTGTGGAGATCTGTCTGGCAGGTCGGGTTGAGGCACACTGACCACCCTTGGGGCAGTGTTATCTTTTTACACTAAAACTTGAATGTACTTTATTTACAATAATTTTTTAATACTTATCACCTATGTTAGACAGTCTGTCTAACATCTTAAACCAATCCAAAAGTGCCACCATCACAGCAGAAAATGGAGGACAAGAACAAGTAGGAGAAAGACACACTTAGATTCTTTTATTTTGCTTTTTGAACTTCCTTTCTAAAAACTCTAAAATTCTACTTTTTTTACTTTGTGATTAATTCATTATCATTCTAGTCAAACCCTTGTGGCTTGTAACTCCTCACACAAAGTTGGTAATTGTTTCCATGGGCTAAGATCTGTGTTTGTGACTCTGTGCCAGGGTCTCTGAGCCCCCTGCCAGGGTCTCCAATCACCCAGGGCAGCCAGAGGAATGTCCTGGGTTCTGACAAGCAGGGTGACCACAGACACATAAATACTGCTGGGTGTCCTCCAGACCACTTCCAGAGCTGATCAGCTCTAGCCTGGTGCTGAGATGTGCATGAAGAGGATCCACATGGGCAGTGCTGGTGTGTGTGCAACCCTGGCCCCGACCCTCTGCTGGCGGTGCTGGGGAGAACTGCACACAGGACTCAGAGACAAACCTGGTAAGTTTGCAGTGATCCACAATGGGAAGGAGCTGCTGAATCTCCCAAAAGCAGGGAGGCCCTGCAGAGAGACCTCAAGGTGTTGAAGAGATGGGCAGTCACAAACCATGAGTTCAGAGGGCCAGTGCCAATTTCTGCGCCTGGGGGGACAGCCCTGGCTGGATGTGTAAACATGGAAAGGGACCTGGGGCTCCTGGTCCATGGCAAGCTGGGAATGGTCCAGCAGTGCCCTGGCAGCCAGGAGGGCCAGCCCTGACCTGGGGACATCAGGGACAGCATGGCCAGCTGGGCAAGGGAGGGATTGTCCTGCTCTGCTCTGAGCTGGGGCGGCCTCACCTCGAGTGCTGGGGCAGTTTTGGGTGCCACAACATAAAAAAGAGATGAGATCGAGTGCTGGGGCAGTTTTGGGTGCCACAACATAAAAAAGAGATGTGGCCATTAGAGAACATCCCAAGGAGGCCACGAGGAACGGGAAGGGCCCTGAGAGGAAGGAGTGTGAGGAGCTGCTGGGGGCACTGGGTCTGTTCAGCCTGGAGGAGACTGAGGTCAGACCTCACGGCGGCCTTCAGCATCCTCACCAGGGGCAGGGCAGGTTCAGGCACTGATCTCTGCCCTGTGGGACAGGGACAGTTCTCAGGGAATGGGTCACGGCAGGTTCACGATATCAGGAAAAGGTTCTTCCCCCAGAGGGGGTTTGGGCACTGGCACAGCTCCCCAGGGCAGTGCTCACAGCACCAGCCTGGCAGAGCTCAGCAGAAGGGTTTGGACAATGCCAAGTGTTTGGGCACATGATGTGACTCTTGGGGTGTCCTGCCTAGGGCCGGGAGCTGGACTCCCTTTGAGTCCCTTCCAGCTCAGAATATTCTGTGGCTCTGTGGATTGTGCTGTGGCCGTGTGTTCTATGGCTGAGTTTCAGAGGGACTCCTTACGTGTCTGGGGAAATAATTTCACAGGTGAGCTCAGCTGCAGATGGCATCAACCTGTACAACAATCTAATCACCTTTAGCTGAGTTATCTCTCTCTCATCTGCTGTCGGCAGGCATCGGGCTGAAAGCTGCAGAGGTGGAGAAGCTGGGGGCACCTAACTGCACTGTGTGCTGAAAAGGTAAGCCTGAAGTAGCCAAGTGACAAAAATCCTGAGAAAATCCTGATAGCAGAGAAAACAAAGTCTGCTTGTGACATAGATCATGAGAAAAAAAAATCAGTCAAAAAGAAGGAGAAGACTATGGAAAGGCTAGCAATAATCTTCACTGTGTGTATTTTGGTGTGAACAATTACTTCATGCCCTGCTTTGGCTGATGTTCTATGGAGGAATAACCCATCCTTGCTGGGACACCAGAATCCCAAGGCAGAAGTAGCTTATACAGATGCATAAATCTGTATGCATCCAGCAGGCTGAGAACGCTTGATTGTTTCATGTTGCTCTTATTCAGTAGAATAAATTCCTACTCTATGATTGTATCTTGAAATCTTGGATGCTGTCAAACTTTGGTAACTTGGAATTGCCTTAAGGAACTGGGACATGGGCATTTCTAAGACTCCAGATACTAACCAGATGAGGAGAAAAAATTAGTTCAGAAACACATCTAAACATCATTTAGTTTTAATCTAAGCTTCTATGGAATCATTTGGTTATTTCAGGTGTAAGGCTTCTGTGTTTAAAAAAAGGAGTTGGACAAAGATTTGCTTGGCAAAATTTGAGACTCTCCAGTACTGAGAGGTAAAATATAGTGCCTGTGTTTCTTTATGTCAGCTATCTTTCTAGTGGCTTTATTAACTTTCCTACTACTTAAAAAAAATCATTTTCTGTTACATGGAAGTCAAGGAAAAGAGGCCAAAAACCTCACTATGGTTTCTGACAGATCCTGTCAATCATAATAATATGCCCAGAGTAGAGCAGCTCTTTCACAGGAGGGCTTATTCACACATAGAGGGATGACTAAGTGTACAGCAAGATGCATGGTTACATGCTACATTACACTAAAAGAGAATATTCTACTTTTAATTCACCCCTTCAGTCAGACCTAGAGGTGTGCAGCCCCTCAAAGGGATGCTGGAGTGCCTAAGAAAATCTACCCAGCTCCTGAGGAGCTCTCCAGCCCCAGCCCCAGGCAAGACTGGATCCAAGCGCATTGTCTCACATGTCCAAAGAAGCAAGAAAAATGAGAGCTGTGTTTTAAAAGCTGGAGTTCCCTTTGTGTGTGGGTGCACCGGAGCAGTGTCAGCGTGGATGGAGCGAGGGCTGCTCAGCACCGTGGCCTTGCTGGGTGTGCTGGAGCCCTGTCAAGGTTCTGGAGCTAAAAAGGGATTTTCACAGGCTGTTAGAGCAGGCATCAGCTCTAACTGAGGACTCAGCACCACTGTGAGGGTCACCTTGCACCAGTGGGCTGCAAATCCTCTGCTGTCCCCTGCCTCTGCTTAGGACAAGCTCCTGGGGCAGAGGAGGAATAATCAGGAAATTCTGATCAGAAATCTCTTGCACGTGTTTCACTGCTCATGGCATCACTGCAGCAGGCTGAATTGCTGCTAGCATGGTCCAGGGTAAGGAAGCAAAAAGGACCTTTGCATGGTATCCACAGATGTTGAATTCAGCCACGTGGTGAGAGGATCAGGTCCAAGGCACACACACACATGGAGGGTGTCACAGACACATTGTCTGAAAAATCCTTCTGCCAGGGTTTTTTCTCCTGGGAAGCTGAGAGGCCTCAGAAACAAAATGCCAACAATGATTATCTGCTGCAGTGGAATGGGGCAGGTGCATCTGTGATTGGTCCATGTGAGTTGTTTCTACTTGATGACCAATCACATTCCAGCTGTGTTGGGACTCTGGTCAGTCACAAGATTTTATTATCATTCCATTCCCCTTTTTTGCTAGCCTTCTGATGTCTCCTTTCTCTTTCTTTAGTATAGTTTTAATATAGCGTTTTCTTTTAATATAATCTACATAATAAAATGATAAATCAGCCTTCTGAAACATGGAGTCGAGGTTCTCATCTCTTCCCTTGTCCTGGGACCCCTGCGAACACCAGCACAGGAGGGTCCAGGTTTCTCTCCCCAGGGGCTGGGGGCTGACCCTGCTCTCAGGGCAGTGCAAAGGTGCAGGCCAGTCAGGGAATAGGGAAGGAGTGGCTCAGGGACATAGGAACAAGGGAAGGAGCCAATGAGGTCTAACAGCTTTTTGAGGGAAGCTTGTTGTGTCTCCCTAGACCAGGGAATGGTCCCCCCCCCACCAAGGTTTCCACAACTCCCTATTTTTTATATTATTAAGAAAGCTTCTCTGAAGGATCAACTGAATCAACACAAAATGACAAAAACAATCAAAAGCACCCATAAGAATATTTTTAAAAATGCGAACAATTCCGAGTCCCCAGTGTCCCAGCAGATTTCCTGGAGTGCCTTAGAGCTGGCAGGAGGGATGTGGGGTTTTCTTAGCGTGGTTTATCAAGAAACCGGCAGGAACTGCTCATGGCACCACTGCTCGTGGCCTCACTTCGGTGCTTTTTGTTTCCTTGCACAGAACCATGGAATGGCCTGGCTTGGCAGAGACCTCCAGGGTCACCTCGTTCCAAGCCCCTGCCATGGGCAGGGACACCTTCCACAGCACCAGCTTGCTCAGAGCCCCATCCAGCCTGGCCTTGAGGCCTTCCAGGGATGCAGGGGCGCCCTGTGACAGTGTTCCTGTGGTTCTGTAGGCAACAGGAACCTGCTGACCTCGGAGCAGGTTTGTCTTAAGTCTTCTGCTGCACCCCTGAGCCCCTGGCTTTGCCTGGGCTCTCCAACAGATGGTGCAGGACAAACGCTGGAGCCCAAACCCTTCACATTTCTCCTTTCCAAGCTCTTTGGGGCACTAAACTGCTCAGGTCCCTTTATGCTTTTTTAAAAATTTTTTAAAATTATTGTCTTAAAGTGCAGATGATTTCTTTCATCTTATGTCACATTAATTACATTTCATATAAATAGAGTAATATTAAACTAATTAATGTCATGAAGCTGTTAACCTCTTTACAGGATTTGGAGCTCCTCAAGGAAAAAGTGATGTGTAAAGGCCAAGAAGCCTTCATGCTGATACTTTCATATGGCAAAATGTACTTCTGAGCTTCAAAGATAATACTCACCATAGCTACCTTAGGTCAAATCTTTTTTCTCACCAATTCAGGACTTTTGGACTCATTTCTTATTCCCTTTTCCAATAATAATCAGTTTCCTGTTGTCATGCAACATTCTGTTGGATGCATCCAGAGTTTTACGTCTGATACTGGCGCAAAATATTGTTCTCAGCATTTTGCAACTGTCTATACTTTTTTAGAAATTTTTAATGAAATTCACCCCACCTCTTGGTAGTGAGTTTATAGATTATATTTTCAGAAAAAAAATATTTTGCATTTTCTTTTTTCTATATTTTTCCATCTAGGCACAACTAAATATTTTATGTTTTATGACACCAAGTCCTGCACTTTCTCTTCAGGAATACTGTCTTCAAGGAAGTTTTTGAAAATCAGCAAATCATGAAAAATTACTGAAAGTGATGTTAATGCTTAAATTCACATGTGGTTATTGTTCCTGAATGTTTGCTTTTGTATTTTCTGAAAAACTTCAGGAACCACGTTCCCATGTGGGGAGGCATTGCTCAGGAGAGCTGAAATCCTTCTCAAGGCAGTTTTTCCAGTGCAGCCTTTTCCCCTCTGTCTCATTTTGCAGCCTGTGGAGCTGAGCCTGGGAGAGTTTTACCTCTCTTTGTAAAACCAGGGATGGTTTTTTGAATGAGGAAAAAATTATCATTTCTAGAGGACCGAGAAATAACTGAGTGAATATTTGGCAGTGGGCTGGAAGAAAAGCAAAGGCACTTCTCTTACACGTAATGATCCACGTGCTGATGAATGTTCGAAGGTGAGCAGGAGCCACCCATTCCTCACAGCAAATTGTCATCATCTGCAGTGCAAGGTGCACTGAGGAGCCTGAGTGCCAGAAAACCTGGAATTTCATGGCACCTCAGCACTTTTTTCCCATTAATTTTGTGCTAGCCCAAAGAAGAGAGAATCTCTCAGAAGAGGAGGAAACGTGTGCTCTGCTGTTGGCCTGGGGTGCTGTCTCCATGGCTGGCTACTGAATTAAACACTTCATTGCAAGCCTGAGGAAAAAAGTGTAAAATTCTCACGAGAAGAGGTGTAAGGAGTATGAGAACATTATCCTAAGTGTAAACTGTATCCTGGCAGTGAAATTATTTGCAGGAATCTGTTCCAGATGTGCAAAAGGAGCACCTCACAGCCAGTCTGTAAAAATGCACACGCTTCACCACGTGGCTTCTTTCCCTGTTTGCTCTTGGTTATTCATCTTAGAACAAACTGTGCTTAGGTGTTTGGTCTCCTTCAAAAATTCCTCTTATCCAAAGTGGCATTTCATTTCTATGGGTATTGGCAAGAAAACACCCACTGTTCTGCAAGAACTCATTAAACAGGGACATGTTAGTTTACAGGTTTAATCCATATGATATTTATTGGCTGTCCTACAGGGAGTGACAGGCAGCCAACACACTATTCAGTGGACTTTTCCACCCATCTGTTTATCCATCTGTTACTTGAAAAATAGATTTCTTCCTGCCCCCACCTCCCCCCCCCAAAAATAGCATTGTTCTAGCAGGCCAACCAGATAAAGATGCCCTGGTGTATGAACTCTCAACAGGGCCATCTGAAACAGCCACCAGTAGTATCTTGGTGTGAAATACCACTAAAAACTGTGCCTCTGCTCCCCACACCAGTGCTCTCCTTAGTGCATTATTAAAATAAACTCAGAAGGGGCAAGCTGCATTTATTTTGGGTGGAAAAGAAGGAAGAAAGTGGCTTTTTGACCATCTTCTCAAGGAATATGTTCACCTTTGCTAAAATCAGAATGCTTTGGAAAAGGTTATTCTGATTTTTAATCAAACTGTCAATATTCATTTGTGCACGTAGTAGGAACACCTCCAAAAGAGAATCAAGCTATGAAATTTTCATCAGGTGCTAAAAACTCCATTCACCTTATGTGAGCTGGTTTTGCAATACAGATTTCTGAAGCCTAATTTTAAATTGCTTAAAAATGTTATTCCTATGTAAAAAAAAAAAAAAAAAAACAAACCCAAAACAAATAGGAATATACTTTTGTGGGAAAAAGTAAAAACTTGATAATTTCATATAGATATTGTCTATTTGGATGCAAACCAGGGATATTTCAGGCATCTTCAAAATGTTGGTGCACTTATGCTGATGGAGACTACTTGTGTTGTCCCAGAGCTATTGCATCCCTCTTTGCTGGTCAGCTCTAGGAAATCTTATTTAGAGTTTATTCTTTACAGCCCATGGACTGACAGATGCACAGCATTCCTAGGGAAAGTGCCTTAATAGCAGATTTCATATGTCTTATTTTGGCACCATGGTTTTCTGCAAAACCAGGAATCAGTGACAATGTCTAGCAAAAATTTCTGTGGGAAGACCTGTTTTCAGTTCTTCACGGTTACTGTGCTGTCCCTCTGGAGAGGGAGGGAAAGGAACCTGCTCTTCCTTCAGTTTGAGGAGGTTTATCCTTAAACTGATCCAGTTTAAGCAGCAATGGAGAACAGCGGGGCAAAGCAGGGAGGAATCAAAGCATTATAGAGCAGGCTAATCCTTTTTCTTTTGCATTTCTTGTCATTTAGAATGGAGTAATTTATTTATATTTATTAGTAATTTACCAAAGTGGATCAATTTTTAATATTTCCTAAGAAGGTTTATACACAGCTGTCACCATTACAAATAATCTAATCTTGACAAAGGTGCTGTAGATTTTCCCTCTCTCTCTTGGGCTACTTATAAGATTGTTTGTGACACATTGCATAGTGGAACATCCATTGGGGGACACATCTGAGAAACAGTTTTTAATCTGGAAAATGCATCTTGTTTTCTTACAGCACTGTGGAAATGCCATGAAAGAAAAGTAGAATGCAAGGTGAGAAAGAAATGGGCATCTTTTGTGTTCTAGTATTTTTCTGGGATATGTATGGTGCTGAAAAAACCCATGGAACATCATTTACCAAAGGGCTATGATGAGGATAGTGTTCATTTTTCTAGAAAATAATCAGTAAATTCAAACCACTCATCTCTGCAATCATGATCCATGGACAATTAAAGTGGACATCATGGTGTGAATATGGTAAGTACACAAAGCTGGCAAACTGTAAGGAAGGACTTTCCTGGCATGAGTTTAAATTTGGAAGCAGGTTTAAGTAATGCAAGGGAATAATATGTGTAATGCTGAGAAAGAAAACTCAAAGGAATATGAAGACATCAAGGAATCTGAGGTCAAGGCACATGGCAGCTCACCAGAATTTTCTAAGCTAGGTCCCTGTGCTGATGTATTTGAGGTGCAACATGCACAAAGTAACTTAACCCACCCCACACAGGCTTTTTCTGACTCATTGGGGCAATAAGATCTGAAAATTTTTCAAGTATCATCCTTAGTCTGAGCCAAGGGAGTCTAAAGAGTCATTTCTATGGTCACACTCCGTAAATGGTTATTCCTATTTCTTACAGAACAGGAAATCATCAGAATATCTACCTTTCTGAGGATTTCTTGGTCCTCAGAAATTACAAACAAAATTTTAAATAGGGAGGTGTATCTAAGCACTAGATGGCCCTTAAATTCTTTCACACTTCACAGAATACTTGTTTCAGTTGCTGGTGAGCAAAGTGAAGCCCTGGTGTCTTTGCTCCTTCAGAAATGCAGAAGGAACTCACTGTTACCCTTCTTTGCCTGCAGCTGGAACTTGATTTCGATATGTATGTCCATATGTGCACTATTTGTGTAAGAACAACCTTTCTAGAGGGACTATGTGGAGTCAAACTTTAATGTTAATTCTTCTATGAATGTGACAGTTTGGTAACTGTTGTCTTGGAGAGAGGACAGTGTTTGGTAGTAAGAAGAAAGGAAAGAAACTATAAGCAGAAAGGAAAAACTAGAAGTGGAAAGAGGAAGAAACTAAAGCTGAAAGCCAAAATAGCTACAAAGGGGAAAGGCAGGTAAGGGGTTTGGAATATTTTGTGTGCAAGCTGGATTATTTTAGCTCCCCTATAAGATGCTGCAAGAGACAGCGGCAATGTTTTACATGGTGCCATATCCCATCAAAGCTCCCCAGGTGTCCCCTGATCCAGAGCATTAAATCATCCAGTGAAGAACTTGCCTCTCCAGGGGAGGTGGCTTGGCATTCCCACGTGAGTGTACACCCAGGGCACTTTGTGTTTTCAGCCTTCTCCAGCCCCAGGTGGATCACTGACCGTCCCTCCCACCGTCACACTGAGAGGGCTGGAAGCTCCAGTGGGATGCTGTCAGGACCCACTGACTATCCCTCTGTCACCTTCTTTCTCTTCCCCCCTCTTTTTTTTTTTTTCTATCACTCCCTCCCCACCCCACATTTACTGTTAGATATAAATCTTTAGTATTGCCTTCAGCATATCAGTTTTGTTTGCACCTTCATTTGGGCAGAGACAATTTGAACAACTGGATCTTAACTCCTCTCCCTGACCACTCTGTGCTCTGGACTGGGAAAAATGGCTGAGCAGAGAATGGGCTCCTTTTGACCAGAAGTCTCTTCTGATGCCCAGAAACCACAGAATCACAGAAAGGTTTGTGTTGGAAGCAACCTTAAGATCAGCCAGCTCCAAGGCCCTGCCTGGGGCAGGGATGCCACCCACCACAGGAGCTTGCTGCTCCAGAGATGGGGCAGCCCCAACTTCTCTGGGCAGCCTGGGCCAGAACCCCACCACCTCCACAGTCAGGAATTTCTTCCTAACGCCTGTAAATGTCAATCTATCCTCCTTTAGTTTCATTAGGAAGTTTCATTTTTCATTATGGAAAATGTAGCAAAGCCCTCTATTTGGGGGCTTCACTGTTCCTGGTGTCCTTTAGGATCTGTTTCTTTACCTGGGAATTATATGGGAATAATATGGGAATAATATGTGTAATGCAGAGAAAGAAAACTCAAAGGAATATGTAGAAATTGAGTTAGAATATGTAGAAATTGAGAAATTTGAGGTGTCACAGCTGTGACATCTGTCTCCTGGTTGGTGATTTTCATCTGTGCCCATTGGTTTCATTGGTGTGTATAATGCAATCATTTTTAAAAAGCAGTTTTAAAACAGAGTGGGCATAAAAATGTCTGTAATTCCTCCTTGTGCAGTGAGCCTGAGATGAGCTCAGCTGCTCAGTGCATGGTGCTGATAACACCAGGCTGTGGGCTCAGTTTCCTTGAGGGACACTCGCTGTGGGTGTCCCTGTGGGTCCCTTCCAGCTCAGACTGTGGGTCAGAATCCTATGTGAGAGAGGCTGCAGGACACTGCTGGGGGTTTGTTTCCATCCTGCTACCCAAAACTGACACTGGCATCCTTTTACAGGACCCCAGCACAGCAGAAGCATGAGGGTTGAAATTTGGGTGAGTTGAGAGATATGTCTCACTGCTGGCAAGGTACATGAGTTAACCCAGGGATCACACTGTTCACTTCCATTGAAGAAGAACAAAATAAAATATAAGATCCAAAAGCAAATGTCAGAGAAGTTCATGCATGGAAGCTTTTAAAAGTCCAGGAAACAATCTTTAAGCTTATCTCATGCTGACTTTTCATCAGCCAATGCCTGGATCTCCCTTAGCCTTAAACCTCTGATATTAATAGTTGGCCTTTGCTCTGCAGTTGCTCATTTATTCCACCTTCTTTCTAAGAAAATTGCATACAATCCTTTATCTTATGCACTTGTCTTAAGGGAATTCCTTAAGGGTGTTGGCAAAATTCAAAGAATCTACAAGAATTGTGAAAGGCAACCAATTAGATAGTCTTTTTTTTTTTTTTTTAATTTCTATTTGAATTTGTGTTTAGGATTTCAACGTGACTGTTTCTGCTTCCTTTGTGGATAGTATTTTGAGTAATATGGGCCGTGGACAACAGATAGAAAATTAACCCTTTCCTGCACTGGTCTGCTTGACCTTTGGAGATAGATTTGCAAAGCTATTTATCTCCTGGTAGTGAGACACTAAGAGATATCTTTGCACGTGGAATACATGTGTATTTACACTGTGCAAAAACTTGTGAGACAGATCTAATTAACGTGAGGCGGATGCTAATTAATCACACCTAATCAGTTCAGCCGCTGGGTGTGTCTCAGAGCTCTTACACATTCCAGGAGGGTTAAACAGCAGCAAAAGTGGCTCTACAGCCTGCTTTGGGGCTAGGTACTTCTTTCTTTCCTTTCAGAAAAGAAATTACCATGGCTACTGTCGTGAGATTTGACAATCTCGTGACTAATTTTCTTAATTTAAAAGAAATTTTTAAGTCCTGTTTAGTTCCTGGAATTATGCTGCAAATTAGTATGGTACTTGGAGTTGTTTCTTTATTTGTCTCTGGACATCTGAAGTAGGAGGGGAGAAGGAAAATGACCTGTATTGATTTTTGTCAGCGGCTTGTTGGGGGGCCGTTACGTGCAGAGAGTCAAGAACGGCGCTCTGGAACAGAGATTCCAACTTTATTGTGGCCGGACTGCATCCAGTTGGAATCATGATGATTCATTGTTTGTCAAAGGTCTATTTTTAGCTGCCCTGAATTATATGGAGATTAAAGAGAATCATTAGCATGAAAATCCTCTTGAAGCTCCTGCAGTTGGTACAATACAAAAGATTTGCTGAGATCTCCTCAGCCTGGCTGACTCTGGAGAATCCCTGAGTGCTGCAGGAGGCAGAGGGTGACTCCAGAGGGCTTTTGTGGCTCAGGGATCCATTCCTCTGGGCACAATGCAGCTTTTCCTACGGATTGCACTCCAAAGCAGTGCTTTTTAGAAACAGCACTGTCAGAGGAAAGAGACGGAGAGATAAAGAGGGGAAAGGGGTACATTTATAGGTATGGAGAGCATCCTGGTGCTGGGTTTTGCTGCGCGCTCTGTTCTCTCAAGAGTTCAGTGGACTGAACTCTTCTTTACTTGGCTGCTTCTGCCCAGTCTGGTGTTCCTTGCTGCATAAAGTGGGTGCTGCAGGTGCAGGGCAGAGAGGATGATCAGCTAAGCAGGCTGTGTCAGCACCTCTCCTCCTTTTTCAGCGTGCCTTTATCACAACAGAACTGGAGATGCCTCTTCAAGCACCTCAGCTGAAACAAGTGCAAAATAGGATGAGCAAGGCTGAATGTGATGATTGTTACCAAGTGCTTTTAGCAAGTCCAAGTAGCCCATCGTTATTTAGTGCATTTGTGCAAGGAGCAAGATTTGCCATCTTAATTTAAAAAAATTAAATTGCCCTCTTAATTTAAATTATGTCTTTGGTGAAGTCCAAAAGGTGTAAACGTGTTTCGTTTTGAGGAAGAAAATCTTAACGGTAAACTTTAGAAATCATGTGTAAAATGACCTCCATACTGGAACATACTGAACAACAAATCTGAATTATATAGGTTCTCTTAATGCAGTGAATATCTCAGCGTATGTCATGATATCTGAACTTGTCCTGCTGGTATACCAGTTAATTGTTAAATGAAGGTTTAATCGTGGTAACAGCAGTTTCTTTTGTAAAATCTTCTTTGAAATGCCCTTATTCTTTGGTCCTGAAAAGACACTTGCTTTCCTCTCAGGTTCTTAAATAAAATACATTTGCTGTCAGAGGATGTAATAAAAATAAGAGTGAAATCATACAACAGGAGGAATACGAGGGCATAGGTCTGAGTTTTCATTACAATTGGGCTGAGGTTCATTGAAAATTTATGCATCTGGAAAAATACTTAGTAAAGAATAAATGCATTGCAGTAATTCCCAGTTACTGGAGGGACTGTTAATATGTCTTTTCACATTATGCAAAAGCAGTAAACAAGAATAAGGGTCACAGCTTTAAGAAGAGTTGTTTGTAGCATCTGTTAGACTGAGCAAAATGTCACAATATGTAGTCTCCGGAAGGAGCAAACAGACCATTAAATCTTGGATGGAAAAGGCAAGTTTTCAAACTGCTGCAGGTTTTTTGTCTTTTTGCAATAATTACAGGAGGGCTTGGGGTTGTGGCTGTGATCATGTGAAGGCAATTGGACGTGAAGTTTTAGTGGGACTGAAATTTGCCTCGTGGTGCCAGAAGGAAGGGCTGGTTTGAGAACTGTTCCATGTAAAGGAAGAGAGCCACCAGCTGCAAAGCAGGTGGCAACCCACCAGGGGCGGGCAGGTATGAAATCATGGCTCTTTATTTGGCTTACAGTGAGAGGAATGAGGGAAGGATAAAAGGTGGAACAACAGACTCAGAGGAGCAGCCTCCTGGCTTTTTATTAGGGGTTTTATAAACAAAATTGGGATTAGGTTATGTGCTGGTGTGATGGAGATCCCAAATGTTGAACGTGTAATGTGGGCCTCTCAGCCAGGTGCATGCCTGCTCAGTGGGTTAAGAAAGTTCTCACTGGTGCTAAGATATTGCTTTGCATTATGTATTTATATCTTTCATATATCTGTGTGTAGATATGTCTTTTATAGCTTTAGTCAGAGAAAATCCCACTGCTACTACATTGAAGGATCTGGTTGCCATTCAATCCCCCACAGTTCCACCCAATTTTTTGTGCCTTTTTGAAGAGCTGTAACTGAAGAATGAGATGGAACAAGCTGCTCTGCTATATAATGGAGAATAACATAAGGCTGCAAACAGCACATCTGAAGCTATTTCAGAGATCTCATGAGTTCTAGATCCAGAGAAAAGTCCATTTAAAAGAAGGTTATAATAATTATTCTCCTGTATATTAGTTTATTGCAATGTTAATGAAAGGAGAGGCATTTCATATGCCAGTGTTACAAAAGCTCTTATCTGCGCCTCAAAAACGTAGTGGAAAGTGATGGTGCACAAAATGGGGGTTTATGGTTTACAAGCAGTGCCAAGATGTAAATCCTGTCTGGCAGTAACAGGGAA
>VZSU01000608.1:105057-126847 GCA_013398715.1 Nesospiza acunhae | reverse complement strand
ATATATAATATATAGTATATAATATATATTATTGTATATAAAGCATATATTGAATATCATATTGAACATTAAGAATGAGCTGTTACGTATCATAAAGTATAAATGTATTATAAATGCAAATCTCCAGTAAAACACCCAACAGCATCTTAAAATGTACATATCCACAGCCCAATTCACCAGGGTTAATATTTGTCAAATACTCCACTGAGAGTTACCTGCTTTTCTGCCTAACATAGCAACCTGCCCTTTTAAAAGCTATCACAGCTGCTTGCACTGGGCTCCTGTCCCGTGGCTTTATAAATTCCTTGCTGACCAGCTGCCAGGTGCAGTTAGTGCAGCAGTTTTGGTGGAAACTAGGTGGGAATACTGTAATATAAGAGAACAATGATTCAAAAGTAAGGACAGGAGTGAGTCTGGAAGGTGTTGGTAGGTCAAACATAATTCTTTGTCCTTCTGTGACAAATATTTGAGTCTGGAGTGTCTTATAAGATCTTAGAGCTAGCTGAAGGAGATGAGAATAATTGACATGAAATGAATTTTTTTTTTCTTTGACCCAACTGCTTTTGTGAAATTTTATACTGGTTATTATTTGACAGCAGCTTTTTCTTTAGAGAGGGTGAGCTCCCCCAGCCAGACAAAGCAAAGAGCCTCAAACTTCCCCCAAGTTCGGGCTAAAATCCCTGAGCCAGAAATGAACTCATTTGGAGTTTTTGTGCCTCAGCCCCAGAGGAGAAGGCGGCTGTGCAGGGACGCGTGCCACGAGAGGGCAAGAGCTGACATCCAGACACTTGGGTGCTCCAGCCCTTGTGCAGCCCCCAGAAAATGCTGGCTGGCTCAGACAGAGTGTTTCCCAGACAGATAACTAGTTTTATTATGGGAACAGGATGGTTCTGTTCAAGAAATTTAAGTGGGAAAATAGCTGTACTTGCTTAGCTGAAGAAATAACTGTGGCTGTTCTCTTCCCTTTCTTTAGGTGTGTGGCCAGCTCCTCATGTCTGACCTCTTGGTGTGCTGCATTAGATTTGTTGTCACTGCTTTGCTTTGATTCCACCCTTGTTTACAAAAAATATTCATGTTTGAATTATTTTCCAGTGGAATTGACTAGAAAATACTCTTGCTTTCTGTTGAAAACTGCTACTCTTGATTTATCTGTAATTCAGTGCTTGGGCATTCATTGTTTTTGTGTCGTTTAAGAATGTGCATCAAGAACTGGATGAATGCTGTTCTGATTTTGTGAATAAAAGGCTGAGAATTATCACTGAAAGAAATCTTCCAAGTTTTCAGGCTTCTGGACTGGTCTCAAGACAGACTTGTGTTGCTATGATTTCGTGTTTGTGTGTTTAATGTTAGTTGCACCTTACATATTTCAACCACTTTGCTAAAATTTTAAAAAACTAATTCTTACAATCAGCTTTAAGCTTGGTACTGTTATTTAAACATTGGCATTGATAGCAGTGTCCAGCCGTTAAACAGAACCAGTAATTGTAAATCATTCACTTTAGGAAATGGAAAAAAGAACTGCATGTTTCAGAAAGTGGTGGCTTCTTACACTTTGTTCATTATGCCAAAAGTGAAAGTCACAAATTCTTTTTTGGTTTGGTTTGGTTTGGTTTGCCCATCCCTGCAGGTGGCAGGGGAGACCCAAGAGTAAGAGTCCAATTTTCCTGCTTAGCTGAAGAGATCTGTGAGAGGAGGCTGTACCCTGCACGTGGTACAGAATGGCATGTCTCTGGAATGCAGAAGGTAAAGACTTTGTTTCCTCATCCTTCTCCATTTTGTAGTAATAATTTCACATTTTTCCTTAATGTGAGGTTCTGGTTTACTCTTTACTCTTCTGCTGGAAACATTCTCTCTGTAGGCAGTGGTTTGCAAGTATGTAATTGCACAGCAATCTTCCATTATGTAGTGAACAGAATATAACAAGTGAAAAAAACTTCAGTTTTATTCTTAATGTATTCAGTATTGGGATTTTTGCATGCAGCTTATTTATTCTTTCAGTCTTAAATATGATTGATAGCTGTTGGCAATTTTGGCCTTAGGAAACACCAGGTAGCATATTGCCATGCAAAACCTTCACAGGAGCCTGTGCTTTGCAGTGCTGATCTGCCTGTCAGTTTGTGTTATTGTTATTTGTGTTATTATTTGCATTCTGTCTTTGGGCATTGGGCTAGATTTGGGGAACATTTTATGGTAAATATAATGTTTGTAGAGATAACAATGGTTCGGTTTGCGAGGTAAAATAGAAATACCTTAAACATTTTCACTTGTGCTTTGGCAGGGGGTTAGGATCACGGATCGAAAATTTGCATTTCTGTAACATGAATTCTTAGTTCTGAGTCAGCAGTTCCCAAAATTCAGCAGGCATTTTGACCTGCACAAGATCCCAGCATCACATTTCACTGTAGGTGTGCCGATGACTGGGGAGCCAGCACACTGCTCAGATGTGAACTGAGGATGGAGAGGGCACAAAACTCCCTGGTGGTGCTGGTCAAGAGGAAATGAGGACTATCAGAATATCACATCAGCCTCAGAGCATGAGCTGAGCTGTTTCTTAGCTGCCCTAGGAGAAGGTCTGGTGAGCTGACACAAAAGCATTTTGAATATCGTTCTGTGTCACGCACACACAGATGGCAGAGTTCAGGCTCTAGCACAGATCGCTGTGGTGTTTTCTCCTCCCTTGGGGTAAAGGCAGCGCTGGTGCTTTTGCCAGCTCCTGTTGTGGTTTGCTGCTGTCATGAAGTGTGGGATTCGCAGGCAACCCTGACAAGGGAAGAGATGAGAATCTTGACTCCACGTTTCAGAAGGCTGATTTATTACTTTATTATATATATTATATGATATTAATATTATTATTAATATATAATATCATTATTACTATTAGTATATATCATATTAATATAATACTATATTATATGATATTATATGATATTATATGATATTATATGATATTATATTATATATATTAAAAGAAAATGCTATATTAAAACTATACTGAAGAAAGAGAAAGGAGACATCAGAAGGCTGGAAAGGAATGAATAATAAAAACTCCTGACTGACCAGAGTCCCGACACAGCTGGACTTGGATTGGTCATTAAATAAAAACAATTCACATGGAAGCAATCAAAGATGCACCTGTTGGTAAGCAACCTCCAAACTACATTCCAAGCAATCAGATAATTCTTGTTTACATTTCTTTTCTGAGGCTTCTCAGCTTCTCAGGAGAAAAAATCCTGGCAAAGGGATTTTCAGAAAATATGTCAGTGACAATGAAAGGCTCATTAAGAGTAAAATCAATCTTTGCCAGGGTTTGCCAGGTTTAGACTGGGCTCCAAGCCTTGGGACAGTGCAAAACCAGAGGTGGCACTTCCTCTCCAATGTGGAGAAGTTCGTGTCAGACATGGTGAAGTGGCTTAACTGCCTTAAATACGGAGAGGAAAAGCTCTGTTCTCAAGTGATCTATTACTAGAAAAACATTTCTATGTGACTAATGGTCACCTGTCTTTGCTCTGTGATGATCAAGTGGCTTTCTTGCTGGAAATAATGGTGAGATTGGCGCAAGTCAAATATTCCCAGTGGTTTAGGTTGTTGCTGGGCACAAACTGAGCTCAGATGTGAGCTGTGGGAACATGCCCAGTGCTTCTGGCAGCTTGGTGAGCAGTTTTTGTTGTAATATCAATGCTGGTGTCATTGTTTTATTGATATTACCAATATTACCAGCATTTATGTCGCAACCTTTTATAATTAATAAATGTCACTTAGTTTGAACTGCATATGATCTCCTTACATGTTTTGGGTATTACAAAACCTTCCAGCAGCTGGCAATTCTGGGTACTGCAAAAAGGTCAGACATACATTTATTACATGAATATGCATAGCATAAACCTTAATAAAATTCTTCTGTTTTCTTTTCTCTCAACTGATGCTTTAACCTGCAGAGTTTAACAAAACAAAGAGTTTTCTTCACTTTTCTCTCAACTGATGTTTTAACTGGTGATGAGAGATTAGAAAATTTTATGCTGTTTTATTCTTTTATTTTTTCTTCAAATCCATGCATGACTTTAATTAAGCCACAAATGGTGCCTTACATTGCATTAAAGGAAAAATCTGATTTCATGCAGTTTAGTGAGGACATGTGAACAGAATTGAAATTAGCACACAACACTGAGAAATATGATGAGGAGTTTAATGACATTTATATTACAATAAAACTGAATAATATGAATAGATTTGCAAATTAGCAAAACATTCCATGCATATATATGATGCATTCAGAACCAACTGTGTGGCTCTGCAAGCCTTCAATTTTTATTTTTTTTTTAATCTATTAATGATAATAGGGTAAATTTGGAGGTCCACTTTTTCTTCAGAAAAGTTATATGGGATAAAATGGATTGTGGGTGGACCTGCCAAGTGCTAGATGCAGAAAGGACAGACCTTTTAAAATTAATAAATGTCACTTAGTTTAAACTGCTAATGATCTACATACATGTTTGGGCTATTGCAAGTTTATGTTTTAGTGAGATGTTGGAAAAACTTGTGGCTAAGCCAGTCAGCACAGCAGACCACAGTCTTGTTATTTTTCTTTTTTTGAAAGCAGAGCATAGAGCAATATTTATTTCAATGTTTAATTAACATATTTATTAAATAAATATTTCAATGTTTAAATAACATTGAAGCAGACACAGAAAACAATACCTTTCAGATTTTTTGTTCCTATAAATGGACCTCGTTGAAAACTTTAACAATGACTGAAAGGCCCACAAGAAGCAGCACTCACAGGCAAATATCCAAAATACACTGAGCTAGAGGAGGCACCTGTGCTTTTTTTTTTCTGGACATATATGATTAGCTGATTAGATTGCATGGTGAAATATTGCCAGGAAAGCCTAATGCGTATTGCTTGAGACTACAGAAGAAATTTTCAAGCTTTCTTCTCAAACCATACATGAATTTCACCAAAAAAAAAAAAAAAAAGACGAAATAAAATAAAATAGGATTAAATAAAATAGGATGAAATAAAATAGGATGAAATAAAATAAAATTTAAAATTTTGAGGTTGAAAAAGCTTCTGACTTTTCACAGTTATGATCTTCTCTTCCTCTGGTGTCATGCACACCTCCAGAGCCCTTCAGGCACAGGGGTGTATTTGTATGTAGGCGTCTGTGGATAAATGAGGAAGAGCTGACTCTTTCCAAGAGGTAAAGGCAATTCAAGGGGAGCAGGATTGCTTGGGAAGGTGTGCAGACCAGTGAGGAATGAGATGAAAACAGAAAGAAAAAAGAGTTAGCTCGGTGCCAGAAAAGATCTGAAAGTTTTTTTAGTGTGAAATTTGGAGAACATGAGAACTGATGGAAGTCTCTTAGTTCCAGAGATTTAGGATTCGACAGGACTAAAGATTAGAAAAGGGTTTTCAGGAAATAGTTCAGCTGTGGAGGAGGAAGAGGAGAGATTTTGGTCGTGGAACTGACTTGTTGTGTTTGCAGCCCCTTCCACAGGTCCCTGGAGCCTCTTCTCTGGGATCTCTTGGGTGCAGGCACAGGGACCAAAGTCTTCAGACCAAGCTCATTTTCTTCCTTCCCATTGCTCTTCTGGTGATTGTCACAGAGATCTCTTTGTGAAAAATCCTTTCTTTAGGATTTTCCTTCTGAGAAACTGTGGCCTCAGAGATAGACGTAACAATAGGTTATCTGCTGCTGTGGAATGCAACAGGTCTGTCTGGATTGGCCCATCTGAGATGTTTAGAGCTAGTGGCCAATCCAGGACTGAGCTCTCTGGGAGACAGTCCGAGAGAGCAAGGTTTGTTATCATTCTTGTCTTTACTTTCTATTCTTAGGTAGCTAGCAGCTTCTGGAACCTTTCCTTTCTTTTTCTTTTTAGTATAGTATAATAGATGTATATATCATAAAATAATAAATCAAGCCTTCTGATAATGGAGTCAAAGATCTCGTCTCTTCCTTCACCCAAGAACCCTTGTGACCAGAACCACAGGTGATCCTTGCTCTTGGGTTCTAAATGAGCATTCCAAAACTTCACAGAACTCTCTTGCTGCTGCTGCAGTCTGGACACGGTGGGGCTTGGTGGGGAATGCCAGGTTTGTTTAGGAACATTGGCTTCTGTATATTCCCGTTGTGTATAGAGGGAGGGTGGACTTTGCAGCCATCATTCTTCATGGTAGACATCTGCCACCTCATAAATGGTTCCACCGGAGCCATGAAGTTATTCACAGAAGAGGATCAGCATGTTTTTACCATCAAAAATGCAGTTAAAAGTGTGACATTATCTGTTCTTGAACAAAATCTGGGTCAAACCTGGTTTCATTGAAAAAGCCTTTAGCTAAAGATTGATTTGAATTCAAACTTGCATCTGTATCCAACTGTTTATTAAAATAGATCTGATTTTTCTCATTTCTATACCAGGCGGATTTACAGTGAGTTCTCCACTCTGCCTCTGCACATTGCTGTGTACATAACCGAAAATTATGAGCTCCCTCTTGTGATCCAAAAAACCTTCTCCTTTCCCCAACTGAACCAAGAGGACCCTGAACAAAGCAGTTAATATATTTCAAGTCTCTTGGGCAATTCCATGTGTTGTCATTAAAGGATAAATCTGTGATGTAACAGTATTATTGAGATATTTAAAAGCGTGGCACAATTTGAAAAAAAAAAAAGATAGGGCTAGGGTCATTCTAACAGGAAAGTAAAAGCTTCTCTGAATATATCATGTTTAAAATAATGATTAATAAAGCCAGATAAGGAAGTAGAGAGCTCTTAGTCTAAGAGAACGTATTTTTTAGCTATCAGAAACAAGAAGCTTGTTCTCAATGAGACGTAAAGAATCATTTTAAAGCTTCCGGGATGAAAGACACTGCAAAGTAAGATACTCATTGCAGGTACTTAAAGAGTGAATATTCTTAGAAAACTGTGTAGAAAAAGAGTCTTCTCACAAAGAAAAAAAAAAAAAAAAAAAAAAAAACAAAAAAAAAAAAAAAAAAAAAAAAAAAAAAAAAAAAAAACCAAAACCAAAAAACAAAACAATCTAAGAAGCGACAGCTTCATCAGCAGGATTATAACTGCTCCTTGTGTAGTGTAGTGGTTTGGGGTTTTTATCAAGATTAGTTGTGTTCTTGCTGATGAATCAGACAGGAAACAGTTTAAAAGCACTGAAATTGTGGCTTCTTTAGTCTGTAATTAATGCTCTTTTTAAAGGGTGTTAATTTCATATGATTCTTGCTGTAAGTTTCCAAAACAGTAGAATTACTTGATTCCAAATGACATACAAAGATATAGACTCCTGTGTCAATTAGTTACATTGTTTTCTTACCTGTGATTTTAATTTCTCAATAACTAATTTGTTTGGTTTTAGAAAAAAATCTTTGTCAAATGGGGACTAATGGTAAGGCAGATGCTGCTCTGACTCCTGCAGTGATTATGCACACCTAAGGGTTGCTGGAATGACATCTTAAATGGTTTATTTTGGCTGGTCCTTTTAACTATTTTAGATTGCAATGAGAAATACTGAGCATCAATCTTTGCATCATGTGATCCACGTTGCACAGGATCTCTCCTGGAGGAGTTAAGAAACAGCAATCTTGTGTGATAGCTTTAGCTTTTTGTCTGGGAAGCATTCCAGGAAAAATCAAGGTCAGGAGGTATTCCCTGGAAGGAATTACTCCGTGCAGACAGGGAGAGGTACAGCCCCTCTCCCTGCTGAATGAGAGATGGACTGGGATTGTGCATTAATCTTTCACCAAATGGCATTTCTCTGACAGAAGACAAAAGCTGCACAAGGGCCAGAGGCCTTAGAGAGAACTGAGGAACACTCTCAGTGGGAGGGAATTGGAAGGCTTTTATTTAGAAAGTGTAGCTTGTGCCCTTTACAATGAGATTGGAAGCAGGCTGGTGTGATACCTTTGCTCTGGACCAGGTTTGCTGGCACTTGAGCATGGGTTTGGTTGTACTCAGAAAAAAACCCAAGCTATACTTTTCAAATGGTATCTGCTGAGGTTCTTTTGGTGGGAAGGCTTTTAGCAACAGTGGCTGTGTGGAGATTAAATGAGCAGTAGTGAGTACCTCTGCTAAAAAAGAAGAAAATATGGGAGCCTCTACTCATGGAGACAAATCTATTTATCATCTGGGAACTAATGTTATAGAGAGAAAAGATGGAGACAAATAAACATCTCTGCTTTCTAGAGTGCAAATAACTTGTCAAGCTGTCAAAGAGAATGTTTTTACCATTTATCAGATTGTTCTATCCTTTGAAATGCTTAAACATTCTGTCAATCACATTTGAACCCACTTGTATGGTTTTCAAACATTCTCTAGCCCGACGGCAAGAGAAGAGCTTCAACAAATGGTGATTTCCTTTAAAGCACAGTTTACTCTGAGAGGCACTTTCCAATCCATATGTGATTACAAATTTTAAAGGAATACAGGATGATGAAAGTTTAGCTGGAGAAATCCACGGATAAGCATATTGATTTTTATCACTTTTTAATTCCAAAACTATAACCTTTTTGCTTTCCTGGACTGTCAGTTTTGACATCCTAGAACGACTTTGTTAATTCCCACTTCTTTCTCCTGCTTTCCCGTTTTCACGCGCGTCCTCTCTTACGCACTTCAGCTCATTTGGTTGTTTTTTGTCTTTCTTTCCTTGGTCTCACTTCCTTAACTACCACTCCATATGAAGCCAGGGAAAACCTCACCAGCACCTAGCGTTGCTTAGCAATGTCATGCCTCTCTTGCTGTCTGTTGTGAAGCCATGGCATCCTGGTCTTTCAACAAAGATTGCTACATCACTGCTCTGCTGTAGGTTCCATTCTCTCCCTGAGGTTTCTGATAAGAGATGATGTGTCTAGACAGAGTACATAAGAGATTACCTTCTGTCCATTATAATATAATTAGATCGAGCCATACCAAAGCTCACCAAGATTTTACGTTTAAAAGGTCAATAGCTTTTATTCCATATCTCTAAGATAAGCACCTTACATTGGGCTTAATACGTAGAGTGCTGTGCCTGAAAGAAAAGGAGCTTCAAAAGATTTCCACTTCTATTATATCATTCAAAATAGAAATTTGATACTCTAATACATCCATTTTAACTTCCGTGATTCACGGAGATGGAGATAAAAATAGGTCAGCTGTGCCCCTACTGGTTCAGGATTATTCCCTGAAATATATTTTCCATTTCTAAGTCCAGAGCAGATTTAACTATCTCCAGTGAGGATTTACATTTATTACACTGGAGGGCTGTTCTTTGGTGGTCTTAATATGTTATCATTTATTATTTGTATTATGGCAGCAGTTGGCGAGATCAACTGAGATCAGAATCCCACTGTGCAAGGTATTCTGTGAACACATGGAATGGAGTCATTTTTCTCCTGAAAGGTTTGCAGTGTGAATAGATAAAACAAAGATTGACAAAGTGGCCATGTATCCCCAATATCCCCATTTTAGACAAGCACAACTGAAGCTAATAGAGGTGAGCTTCTCCTTGGCTTGCTGATAACATATATAACAGAGCTGATAAGTGACTTCAGGTCTGCTGCATTCTAGCCTTATGCATTACCTAGAAAAAGGTTTTTGCATTAGAGTGAAATACCCCTCAAGGTTTGATTAGTAGATTTTTTTTTCTTCTCTAATCTCTTGCCTCTCTTGGGATTCATAAAGTTCATTAAATTACTTTGAATTATGGAACTTCCAATGTTAAATTGTCCTGTTTGTAAGCTATACCCCTCAAACATCAGAAGAAGCGTAGCCATAACCCATGTTTTTAGAACTCCCTCCATTGTTCACCAAACAAACCGTGGAGTTTTAAATTTTTTTTCCCTTTTCTCTGCCAGCTCCTCACTCTGCTCTGAGTTCACTGTATCTTTCTTTAGCTTTATCATTCAAAATTCTCAGCATTGATTGCAGTATCACTGTACAGTTTCGCCAAAGTTCTACAGAACAGAGAAGCTGCCTTTTTTTTTTTTTTTTCCCCATGTAATCATTGCCTGGCATATTCTATAAGTGGGGATATTTCTCCTAGCAGGTATTTCTCTGCTTTGTAAAGAATAATGTGGCAAATCCTAGGGAAAGCAATGCAGCACGGTTCTGAGCAGCTTAGTGTGATAAAGCTAGTGCATCAAACTTGTAAAGTTTTGGAAACAAACTGCTGTGGTTTAACCTCAGATGGCAACCAAGCCCAACACAGCTGCTCCCTGCAGCAGTGGGGTGGGGGAGAGAGGCAGAATGGGAAAAATGAGAAAACTTGTAGGTTGGGACACATTAATAGGTAAAGCAAAAGCTGCATATGTAAGCAAAAAAAAAAAAAAGAAAAAAAATTAATAGGTAAAGCAAAAGCTGCATATGTAAGCAAAAAAAAAAAAAGAAAAAAACCCAAAAAACCTGAGGAATTAATTCCTCATTTTCCATGGGCAAGCAGGAGCTCAGCCATCCCTAGGAAAGACAAGCTCTGTAACCTGTCACTTGAGAAGACAAATGCCACCATTGAATGTCTCCTGTCTCCTCCTTTTTCCCAGCTCTATACTGAGCATGAGGCCAATAAGGTCTGGAATATTCCTCAGGTTGATGCCTCAGGTTTTGGCTTTTCTATTTTCCACATTCTGTGCTGCTTTAGTGTGTGGGTTTGAGCTCCATATTCAGGGATGGCGAGCTCTGTGCGCAGAGCAGGGAGACAAAACAATTCCTGCTCCAGCTGGGCACCAAGGACAAATGATCCAAATCTCAGCCCAGGGGCACAAACCCCGTGGGCTGCAGAGAGAAAAACAAGCAGGGTGGGACTGCAGGGTCTAAAGCTGGGATGGGACAATGAACTGCAAGATGCAAATGGAGCAGAACTAATCCCAGGGAGAGACCCCGGGAGCGCTCGTGCATTTTGGGGCCATTTTGGTTCATCTTGGGTGCAGCCCTGGCTGGGCTCTGGGGCTGCCCAAGGTGGATCCATGGAGGAGATCCTTGGAATCAATCCCTGCTTTATTCTGTAGCTCTGCCCAGCCCCTGCTCCAGGGCAGCCTGCACAGGGCATGGAGGTCAGCTGGGGTCAGCTGTCCTGGCCCTTTCCCCTCCCAGCTTCTTGTGCACCCCCAGCCCCTTGCTGATGGGGTGGGAAGCAGGAAATACCTTGACTCTGTGTAATCACTGCTCAGCAAACGTGAAAACTAACACAGATAACTGTTGTAGGCGCACAGTCTGTGGTGATTGGGAGCAGAGGCTGTAGATGTGCAGGACAGGGGAGTGCTATTGAAGGTGAGGAGCCATGCAGTGCCCAGGGGTGCTGGGCAATCACACAGGGAGCAGAGGGCACACAGGGGCAGTGTGTGTGAGATGAAGAGAATGGAAGGTTGTGCTGAAGAGCAATAAGGAGCAGCAGGTGCTTGAAGCCTCCTTTGGTGTCACAGTGGCTCCACCTTCATTCTGATAGATCATAATACTCAATTCAAAATATAGCTGCCATCTATGACAGAAATTTACAAGGCAAGCACACAAACATTTAATTTAGGCCAATGAATTTGAGAGCACCACTTCAGCATTTGTTTTTCAGTCTTGCTTTGCTGGTGTATTTTGTTTATTAGGCTTTTCTAGCAGGGTGGTAATGGAATTTGGGCCAAAGTGATCTGCATAATTGCTTGTCTAACAGTGGCTTTTGACACACAGCTAAAATGTTCCTCCTTAAACATTTGAAGAATATCATTTCAGTGACAAAAATACAGTGTTATGCATGCTCCTTCTGTGGTGTCTGGGAGAGAGATCATAGAATCACAGAAAATCCTGCTTCGGAAGTGACCCTTGAGGATTGCTGAAGTTCACCTGTGGATGTCTTTTTGGAAAACAGGTTTTAATTTCTAGTTAGCTTTAACAGTAACAAAATATAGAACCAAACATCCCTTCCTAACCCTTTTATAGGTGTTTTCCACAAACTATCCTTTTTTGCTCCTCAGTTGCTGAAAATATTTCCAGCAACCTCTCCTTTGGTACAGCATTTGTTGGGGGCCACCTATACTGCAAAAAAGAATCTTTTCATTTTCAATTAATATTTTTCTCTTCTTAGTTTGGACTGTTGCATCTACCCCGTCTCAGCCAACCAACAATGTATTTTGTGATTTAGCATTGAGACAACAGAAGAGAGAATGGCAGCAGAATTCAATATGTTAGCAGCACAAAGAATGCTAACAGCTCACTATTTGGGGGAAAAATAGAAGCCAGCATCTTCAGGCTCAGACATCTGTGTCATACAATTTGAAATGCCATAACTGTGAGCCTCTAGTATCATTAATTAACATAACGTAGCTAGTATTGAAGTGGTGGTTTTAAGAGATTAAACACAGTACATGTTAAATGTATATTTGATGTTCTTTCTTGAAAAGTTACTCACTCTGCTAATTTTCATCATTCTTCTTCATAATTGCCACTACTAACTTATTTATTAAGTTGTTTTTTTTTTTTTTCCTTTGTGATCATGTTTCAAGGACGGACAAGCTGCATCTTCTCAGTCTCTAATGAGCTACTGAAGGGCAATTAGCAGTGTCAGGCCTGCTTGGCAGCCGCTGGTGCAAACTTTTGTCCTGCAGCAGCCTTGTCTGCAGATCACTCAGCTTCATCCTGGGCCATGACGCCCTCCAGCCAGCCATAAATCTGTACCTAACACAGCACAACTGCTGTACCAACTGTGCAAATTAAGCAAGGAAGGGGTTGCTTCTGTTGTGTTTCAGCTCCTTGTACCCTTTACTCTGCCTGCAGTAGAGGATTTGCAATTTAGGATGGTCCGAGAGTGGTAGCTGTGTGCAGCTCCTGAACAGGAAAAAAGGGCATAGCTAAAAAATGAACATAAAATATTTATTATGTCTATGGGTTGGCTTTTGTTCTTAGGAGTGCCTTGTTTTGCTGCCCTTCTCTTTACTGGAGTAGTGCCTCAGATGCAAAACAATTGAGTGTACTATACCACGGCTGGCTCTTGTCACATTGTCCTCCTTTCCATGCCCTGTGTGAGGGTGTATTTATCACCTGCTCAGCTCAGCCACTCCATGTCTGTCATGTGTTGCCCCCAGTAATTCTGCCTGCTTCATGGGTTGGGCAGATTTTAGGGGTTAGTTAGGAATTCAGTGTTAGCTGGCTTCTGTTGTTTTTACCTTGCTGGTGCATAAAGGCCATAAAGAAGAAAGCAAATTGAATCTGCTCTGAGGTCCTGAAGTGTTGGCTAGCCTGTGTTATTAGAAATGATGCAAGTGGTTTAGGGGTTTTTTCAATCTTGTATTTTATAGCCTATTTTTTTAAAACTCCAATATGAAAAAATTATCTGATCACAACAGTTATTCTCAGTAAGCAGCAAATATTGCAACAACTGTGAAGCCCAAACTGACAATCACAGTGGGCAATTTTTTTTCCCCTGCAATAACCTGTCATTCCTTGTTATTTACTAGTTTAAAATATAGTGTGGTTCTTATATTGCTATTTTATCTATCATAGGATATAGGAAATTACAAATATTGCAACATGGATTAAAACAGAAGGCAGGGACATATATGTATTTTATCAGTGGGATTTCCAAATCTGCATGATCTGCCATACCTATCTCAGAAGTGAAACCACATGAAAGTGTTAATTTCTGCATCAGCATTAGAAAAGTGCCCTGCTTACTCGAGGGTATGTTTTGATTTTCACAAAACCCAGACTGTGAATTTTCAGCTGAATGTGATGGTTTACCAGCCTAACTTCCTGTGTAGCCACACTCGGGACTACAGCTTTGTGTAATCTGATAAAACACCACGCTGTTATCCAGCTGGGGACTGGGTTCAGCTGGCTCAGGGGTGAGGAAAGCAGACAGACAGGACATCTGGGCTCCAGCAGAACATTCTTCCATGGCTAAATCTCCACAGTGAGATTTAGACCAGTTGAGTTGCACCTTTGAACTCACTTCATCTTCTACCTTGGAGGTGCTGCTTTCGTTTTGGTTTTGTCATTCAAAAATCTTCCTGTGTGGTTCAGGGGAAAAACATCCATGCAAAAAGTTATTGTTTATACCTGATTTTATGCCTCTGCTGTAAAGAATAACAGTTTTTCCTTATGTGGTTAAGCCCTCCTATAACCTACAGTGCACTACTAAGAGAACTAAAGAATTTCTACCAAATAGTGGGTAATAAGGGTTCTTGTTACCACCAAAATGGGAGAGGAAGAACCAGCCAAAAATTAGGGATTTGGAAGATCCTGATTCAGTGTTTGCTCTATAGACTATATACAGGTGTATATAACAATGTAGGTTATCCTACAGATTTTTGGGTAGTTCTGGAAAAATACACAGTGTTTTTCTGTCTTCCTGTGTTATTGATGGTTTTGTTAAACATCCTGTAACGGGCCCCTCAGCAGGTTAGATGATAATAATTAAACAAACCAGAAAATTGTCTTTCTATTTCAGAATTGATAGATAGATAGCTTGGCCATTTTATATTTAAATATTTGTCATTATAAGGCACATGTGTAAATCCTTGTCGTTGACTACAGATAGTGGTGATGTGTGACACACACTGGAAAAAGAAAGCAGAGGGTATGATAGCTGTATTAATAGAGTTGAGAGGAAAAAAATAAGGAAATAGTACCTATCTTTTTCAAAAAGAATTGAAAACTATGGTTCATTTTGTATATGGTAGTTCTGGTGGAAATATCCTTGCTATCTTAGAGTTTAGGCTGTAAATCATTAGACAGACTTTTCCATTTTCCCTGATGTAATTATGTTGCATTTGTGAGCATTTTATTACATGAAGACATGGAACTGAGTGGAATTTGTCAAGAGTCTTTGCAGTTAGCTCACATAAAGAAGTTCTTTTTCCTTGGCCCATCATCAGGCCTGAGTATAGTGTCAGACATCTGATTAACACAGAAAATCATAGGCTTGCTGAATCATTTGATATTTCTTGGAGAATAAAGGGGACTATAAAATAGAGCATGAATGATTCATGTACAGGACTATCCAAAGTCATTTTCTGATGATGTGATTTCTCCCTCTTTTCAGAACTGAACTTTGCTTTTAAAAGCCAGTGTGATAAAAGTGTGTTTCTGTAGTGTGGAGACATCTTCCTTTTCAAATATTTATCTTATAAAGTAGAAGTGTCACAAATGTTGAAAATAGGAAGAAGAAAGACAAAAATATATTGGAATTTCTTTACCAGAGAGAACTGTAGGGTGTGAAAATAAACTGACTTGTTATTTCAGGAGATTTAGTCATGACAGTAGAAAACTATACTTTCAGTGGAGGGTACAACTAATTTTTAAGAGCATCGCCCTGTCACAAAATGTAAACTGAGAACTTGGCACGAAAACTATACTTTCAGTGGAGGGTACAACTAATTTTTAAGAGCATCACCCTGTCACAAAATGTAAACTGAGAACTTGGCACAGCATTTTTCTTCTGCAGAGTGCTTTGTAGGAGATGAAAAATAGAATCCTCCCCAGTCTGCTTCGCTGCCACATTTAATAGGCTGTGCTGGGGTGCTAAGAAATACAATCTGGGAAGTTTTTCTCTAGTGGTTTAACATCTGAAATTGTCTTGAGTGGTGTTTTTTCTGCTGACCAGCTCATCTCTAGGTTATCATCTCCATTTCAGTGTTAGCAAACAAAAAAGCTTTAGCAGATGAAGTCTATTACTGTCCTTGCCCTTCCTCTTTCCCAAGCTCTGCCTCATTTTTGGGTCTCTATAGCCTCATTCCAGCACTTTTTATGTTACCATTCCCTCGGCTTGCCTCCTGAAACAAAAGTTCTTGGCAAACAATGGAAATTATTATCCCTGGAGAAAAAAAATCATCACCTCGTTTTGTGAAATCAGGCATTGTGGGGTGGAGGATAGGCTTTTATGATGAGCTAGCTGAGGGGCCAGGGAATGCCAGCCCATGCTGGGGCGAGTCTGCTGCTGGCTAAGAGGGCTCGAAGTGGGAAAAGGGGCCACCTCGACAGGACACGGCAGCCTCTCAGGAGGACTGCAGGTGAAAAATTGGTACCTGGATGAAAGCAACAGAAGGACAATAAATAAGATGGGAGAAGGTAGTATAGGGACAACACGCATGAGATTACGAGGAAAATAATGTGTAAAAGCCCTATGAAATGCACCTGTGATGTGTTTGCTTGTGTGTGCTGGAGGCAGATTAATAGTTTATTGTGTGCATCAAAGACGTGGGATTGGAGCCCTTCATTTTTATCATCTTTTATAAAATTCTTTTCTTGTTTTTTTAATCATAAATATGATACAACACTAATGTGTAGATTCTGAGTATACTCATTTGAGTCCCGTAGTACTGTTGCAGTTCTCTCTCTTAGTATAAATATATTGCAGTTATCTTATAAATATATATTTATATATCTTATAAATATATATTTTTAATATCAGTATAAATATATTTTTCCAGTAAAAAACTCGCTGTGGTCAGTTAAAGCAATGCAATAGTGTCTGCCTTGGGCCTGTAGTGTTTGGTGCCTGTCCAATTTGGGGATTTCTGGACTTAACCCCATAGTTACAATGAAAAGATGACTAACTCATGGAATCCTATTTAAAAACCCAACAGTGGAGCACTTGAGGGAGTGGTAATAGTGACTCGGAGGGGGCTTCAGCCCAAGACATTGTGCTGGCAGTGCCTGAAGCCCTTCCTGCTGCAGGGATGGAATGAAAAGCATGTGAGAGAGCACCCCAGCAGGCTGCCAAGTGCAATTAGAAACAGGTGCACGAATTGGAAACAGGTGGGAAAGAAAATGGTTAGACTGGCTTGTGGCTCCTCTGTTTCTAGTAGTAACCAAAAATTTCTATAGTAACTGTCCTGAAGCTGGATTCTCAGGTAACACTTGTGAGCTTTGTGTACATATTTTATCTTGTGTTATTAGTCAAAAGACTCTGGAAAGAGTTGGAAACCATAAAATGTTTTCTGCTGTGATCAAGGGGATTTTTAACCCTGTGGGGAAAACAGGAGAGATTTTGGGAGGGGTGTGTGTGGAGAATGGAGGTGGGAGGTAAAAACGGGAGAGCAGAAGGTACTCTCGTTTTTGTTGTTTGTTTTGGGTTTTCTTTTTCTTTTATTGGATCAATTGATAAAAGGCTCAATGGCTGCTTGGAAGTGACCTCAGTCCTGTTCACAGGAGCAGGGGAATGCAGGCTGGAAGCTAAAGCTCGCTTTTAGTCAGTGATCTGTGAATAACCCTGAGTCCCTTACTGACGTGAGAGGAGCCTCCAAAGGGAGGCAGTGAGTCAGAGAAGGAGGCTCAGAGATGGCTGGAGCACCATTAGCACGTCATTGGTAATCCCAGGGACACCTTCCCCATCCCTGGCATTTGTCTCCATGCTCTCTGCTCGAGGCTGGCACTATGTTTTATTTAAGGCTCTCTGGCTGCCTCCTGGAGATGTGTGCGTTGCTGCAGCCTGACTGATTGGTTGTCTGCTCTGTTTACTAACACCCTGAGATCCTGCAAGAGAGGGGAATCTGTGGGATTGCTGCCATGGCTCAATACCCCTGCACTGAGTCTGCTTTTCATGTTAGACACAAGGCAAGGAAAGGAAAGGCAAGGAAAGGAAAGGGCATTCAAATAAATGTGCGTTTAAAAGCAAATCTTTTCTAGAACATTTAAATTGCCGCGCTGCAGAAGGAGAAGTGATCTTGATGTAGTGTTACCCAGCTGTGCTTCTGCCTCCCTGCCACCTAGTAAGGACCCTGTGGGGTGTGTGTGTGTGTGTCCTGGTGAGGAATGCTAAGCTGGGAGTTTGCATCTCTGCTGAGCATTTGTGCTCCTCCAAATGGCTGCCTGGACAATGGACAAGGCAAAGAGCAAGGCAGGAGCTTTCCAGAGGAATGAAGGCAGAGAACCTTTGGAGATAATGCCTCTTCCTCACTCAGAAATTATTATTACTATTATTATTATTATTAATATTTGGGGTGGGGCTGTGGGGGACTCACAGCATAGCAAGAAAAGTTGCCAGTGAGAAGGGTGGAAGTGGCACTTTCAGGAGGCCAAGGTTTTGTGATGTGGCTCCAGGGCTGTTTGTGTTGGTCAGAATTGTGCCCTGTGCAGTCTGCTCCTCTCCCCAGCCTTCTGTCTCTGACCAATGCTTCTGACTCTTTGTCCCAGCTTTCCAGTTTGTCACCACTTCACTGGCTGACCCTGGGCAAAGGCTGTCCTTAATGACTCAGTTTCTTTTTTTCTATCAAATGCCATGCTAGTAATCACAGCAATAACATGACTAGTATCCACCTGTATCATAAAAGACTCAGATTTTTTACAGAAAGTTTTGGACTTCCACCTGCAGTTTTTAGTTTTCATTTGGGAAATGAAAAGAAAAAAAAAAAGAAAAAAAAAAAAGAGAGAGAGAAAGAGAGAATACCCACAGCATTTCAGGCAAGCACTTCAGTTGTGGGCATTTCTAATTTTTATGTGAATCTCAGGCTGTAGTGTCTCCAAGGAGATCAGTTTGCTGCTAAATTTTCTTTGGATTGTAATTCCCATAATCCATGGCAGGTGAGCATTCTCCTCACTGGTCTTCTAATGCGTAAGAGTGGCTGTGCTGCATCAGAGGAGAAAACATCAGAGCTGGAAAGCATAAGGCACTGTAGTAACATTAGCAGATAAAATATTCAAATTTATGCAACAGAAATCTGAGATTTTAGTAGGAAGATATTTCATTTTCCTGTCACTCTGCTTTCTCCAAAGAACATAAATACAACTATGATACTTTCTCTGGGAGAAACAACTGAGCATTTCCTTCCCAAATGGAGCCAGTACCAGAATTTCTGCTAATAAAAGTTACAGAAGTTTAGGGAAAGTATAGAAGGCTCCATAAAGGAGAAGGCAGGTCTGTTCTTTCCCTGAGGGGCTATTCTGCCAGCCATGTGCCAGCTCATGTGTTTCCTTTCTACATCTTCAGCGAGGGTGATGTAGGAACACTTGTAGCAGCAATACACCAACAAAAGGTTCCTCTGTGCTGAACAGCAGAAAAGCTTTACAAACAACACTGGCAGCACAAAACCAGAAAAGGTGTGCTGGTGTTCACAGGGGTCCCAGGACGAAGGAAGATATGAGAATCTTGATTCCATGTTCCAGAAGGCTGATTTATTATATTATGATATATATTACATTAGAAGAAAATGATATATTAGAACTATACTAAAAGAATAGAAGAAAAAGGATTTCATCAGAAGGGTGGCAAGGAAAGGAATGGAATGATAACAAAATCTTGTGACTGACCAGAGAGTCTGATACAGCTGGACTGTGACTGGTCATTAATTAAAAACAACCACATGGACCAATCAAAGGTGCACCTGTTGCATTTTACAGCAGCGGATAATCATTGTTTTTCTTTTCTTCTGAGGCCTCTCAGCTTCTCAGGAGAAAAATCCTAACGAAAGGATTTTTCATAAAACGGGTCTGTGACAGAAAAGGTACCTTGGCTACTATATTAAGGAAGCACCTCTTCTGTAGCACTCCTGCGTGATGAACATTTTTCCTTTTATAGCTGCAATAGGTTTTTAAACCCTTTTTATTTCTCTTTGCCTTTTTCATGAGTCAAAATTACTAATTTAATGTGTATGAAGAACTTGGATTATCCAGCATGTGCTAAACATAGCTACTGAACATTTGCCGCATGTCAGAACTTTGCAAATGTTGTTTGTGGGATTATTTATATTGACTGCATTGGAAACATGGGTGATTAGCAGTGATTGCCACAGTAGTTTGGGAAGGCTTACAGATGGAACTCCCACTATCCTTTATGGACCAAATTTCTTGGTATGTATGAGCTTAAGCTTGGCATTCAGTGCATCTTTTAAAGGATGGCAACTGGGAAATGCAGAAGTGGGCACAAGGTGGAAATGAGAACAGTGGGTATGAGGCAGAAATGGCAATGACTGCAAATTTGGGGTCAGTGGGTACCCAGTGGCTTCCATTCACTGTCAGGGCTTGACCTCTGAGTGTGAGACTTTGGTTTCTTGCAAGCAGAGTGAGGGGTTTGGATCTCCACCTGAGCTGGGGGAGTGAGTTAGTGTTAACAGTGACTGCTGATAAAAGCCAAGGGTTGTGTATGCTCTTATGGCAGCCTGGTACATTGTGTTCCCCTAGATGCTGTAATAAATGACCCTCAGGTAAAGGGTCACTATGGGATGCAATCAGCATTTCTGGAAAATTTCTACCCTTTTTTCTAAGCAGTGGGAGTGTTCTGGGATGTGTGAGGGCTTTGTGGAGCTAAGAGAAAGTGCAAAATGCCATAAACAGAAAATTATCTGGTTTGCAATGTGGTAAGAGTCAAGCTCCCCTGCAACAGAATGGCTTCCTAGGTTTTGTCCTTACCTATAATTTCTGAAACCTACTTTGTCTGATTTTCACAATTATAGCCAGTAAAAGATGTAAATTTGTTTAAATTAGAACAAACACTTTGTTTTAAACAAACTCTTTTTTTTGGCCTAAAATTTACAAAGCATCATTATTGCTATTCACATTGCAATAATATTTTTGTTTGGAGAAAATACTACTTTTAATTTTTAAGAGAGGTCTTGATTCTTTAATGTAGAAACACGGTTGAAACAAATGTCCACGTTAACTAAATCCTGCCTCTATCCTATTGAGGATAATGCAGCTGAATATCAATTGCACTTAATTAATTAGTTTAACTTTACAGCAGTTGCAAATAATCCCCATGAGTTTTGTTGCTGCCTACTTGCTTGTCTGTACTTATTATGATGTTCACAGAAAGCATAAACATAATTAAAATGCTTTCCTAGACTTTTTTGCCTCCTGTGTCAGCATGTGCACTTTTTTTTCGTGCCACTTCATGCAGCACTGTGAGTCATGCTCAGATCTTCAGAAAATACCTTGTTATTATCTGGTCTGGTGTCCTCTGGGCCTGTACTTGAACCCCCAGGAATGGCAGCTAATTAGTTGAGCTCTAAGGAGAAGCAGCAAAGAAGATTAAATTAAGGACCTCAACGGATTATTTTTTTGAAACTGGAGATAGTCATGGTATTTGTTTGACTCTCAAAATATTTTTGTTAGCTTTCTTGGTAATTTCTGATACCTGGAAACTCGACACCTAGGAACTCTGATGGAACAAACACTTGGCTAGAGGTGCCCTGGTTGGAAATAAAGTTTTGTTGAGTAATATCATAATTAAACTAATTAGTGTTTTAAAAATAGCTGTCTGATGTTCATCTGAACACCACTGCTGACTCTTCAGGGGTGGAGGTATACTAGCATAATCCCAGTCTTGTTCTCAGAAAATACTTTAAAATATTTTAAACATTTTAGGTACAGAGTGCTAAAATTTTGGCGGTATTTTTCTTGTGCTTGCCAAGGGAGGTTTTTATTGTAAGGAGTAATTTCTGTCTCTGACATGCTGTATATCTCTTCATAAACTGACAGTAAAACTGCTGCAGGGGATTGGCCACAAGAGCAAGTTCCTCTCCCTGCCCTTGCCAAAACCCAAAGAACACCATTTGCAGGTAAACATCGAGGTCCAATTCTCTGAAAAATGTAAGTCCCTCCAGAAATATTCTGATTACTCCTCCTGTCCTGTGGGCCTGCAAAAATGGTGTTCTAGACTTGAGTGAGAGACCATCTCTCACTCACAGTGCTCATGTGAGAGTCAATCCGGCAGTGCCATTCCACCAGGCGCAGGGAGTTTGTTAAACTCATGAGCCAAGTAAAGTAAAACCATTCTGCACCAAGTAAATCCATGCAACACCAAAATGTTGGAGCCCAAATGCATTTGCAAACCATTCTGAAAGGATCTCAAGCCTAACTTTCATTGAGTTCTGTAAGCTTTTTCTTATTTGCAG